>JAEMWC010000566.1:192500-220000 GCA_016490735.1 Pachyseris speciosa | reverse complement strand
ACCAAGGATTAACTTGAATGCAGTAATTTTCAGTAAATCAGTAAACTACATATTAGACATCTCATCTAATACAAGCCAACAAAATGTATCAAATCATCTGTTGAGCGGGAAAAAAAAAACGAGTTGACTTGCGCTTGTGTCCTCGATTGGTGGCTCGGAGATTTTGACACTACAAAGTTGTTGCTGTTTGCCCCGACAGTAAAAGTAAAAAGTTCCTTCACATCAACGTGAGCCAAAAAAGCGGAAAACTGCATCACCCTCACACGCCAATACTGACCGATGATTTCTTGAGCCTTTCAAAACTTCGTGATGCTCATAACTTTGTGTTTCCATGACAATTTCTTTTCATGTTATTTATAAGCTCTAGTATACTGGCAATTCACATTTTGTCATCCTTACTTGAAAGAGGCCACAAAGTTGGTGGTAGGCCAGCCTATCACAAATGACCTATCCGAGGCTTTAGTTGTCTCACACACGTCATCCAAACAGCTAGCCAACCAGATTTCACTGACACGTGCACGGTGCTTAAGCTTAAAAGATGACGTCGACCTAACAACACAAAACAAACCACTTTTAGCTTGTCCACCACAAAATGTTTATTGTAAACAGCAAAGAAAATGGAAGAATTTTAAAACCGACAAATTAAAGGAATAGTTTCAAGGTTTGGCGCATGTGCAAGCTTTGACGTAGCGAATTCAATTCCATTGTTTAGAAACCAATCAGATGCGAGTAGATAACTTGCACGTCCGATCCGGAAAGACCTTCGGGTCGAAGAACAAATTCGATTTTCCGTGTAAATCCGTTGACATCTTCAGTCCATTGACATCTTCTGCTAGCCTTCGTGTAGCCGTATGGCTACGCGTAGACTGTCATTCTCCTTGCACAAAATTGCACTCTGTGATTACTGAAATACATGTGGTTGATACGAAAACTGAAATGTACGCATGGAGTCGGAACATTCAAAAGGAATTCTAATGAACAATCTCACCTCTATCGTCATCTGCACGCTTCCGATTGTTTTATAAACAATAGAATCGAAAGGGTTAACGTTATAGTTTGCACATGCCCCGAGCCGTGAATCCTTCTCTTTAATATTTCTCAATTTGTATTTCATAAGAGTCACAACCGAACTTTATCGGCCACTGTAAATATCCGCACCTTGATTTTGCAACTAAAAGAATATCGTCGAGCAGGAAGAGATGTCTGTCTTGAGAGGCCATTCCCTTAAAAAAGACAGAGCAACAAGGACAATTACAACAGTTGTTTGTATAAAGAAAGAGGAAGGACAGAACAAAGAGCGATTGAAATAACTGTGGATCGCAAAGTTGACTGACTATAGAAACACCATAAAGGCCCCAAAATTAGGATCATAAGCAACAGCTGATCGCTTACCGATGACAATTGGACGGGTCCTTCTCTTACAAACATTCTGGACGCCAGCAGGTCCGGTGATAACGGGGAACTGGGTTCCGATGTCTTCATACGCATACTTCCGTCTATTGTGAAACTACGATAAACAACGAAATATAAACTACTTCGAACTACGAATCTCGTGGCGTAAATGTTTCTCAGACCATCCGTACTGAATAACTGAAGAAGGTATGTATGAGAGTTAATAACTGAGAACAATTCAATACTTTTATAGAACAAAAGGCGTCCTGCTTTTGGTAGGGTTTCTCTCTGCTACCTTCAAGGGGAATTGAGAACTAACTGTGCATTCTTGTAGATGTACATGCCATGTTACATTGTATGTGTTTTGTATGGTTTATGGCGAAATAAAGAATAAAGAACAGTTGCTTAGTATATCTAACCATTACAAATCTTCTGAAAATTTTCAGTATGTCGCACCCTTAACAAGTCACAATCTTGCTGGATTCAAACCGTTCAGTTCTTTTTTCCTTCACTGAAGCAATGTAAAAAGGACAACTCTGGAGAGGATACAACAGTCGTCTATCTTAGCGCCTGTGATCAGGGTTTAATTCGCTTTTCTCTGTGATACACCTTCTTGTTCATCCAACGCCGATAAGGTAAAAATCAAAAGTGCTCATCTTACTTTGCTGAACCAATGTTAATAAACGAATCGCGATTATATTTCAGCTCTGAATCCTCTTAGCCATGTTGCGTACATAACTGAACTTGACTGAGCTTCAAACAGACTGCGAGTAGTGTCTAATTTCGGCGATGGATTGTTGGGCGGGGAGAAATACACGCGCGCGCGCGACACTGCGAAGAGACGCTCTCCTCGCGTCGCGTCTCCTCGCCAATAATAATAATAATAATAATAATAATAATAATAATAATAATAATAATAATCTTATGCTTTTGCCGATGTACACATTTTTTTATTACAATCTAAAAAATTTAACAATATGCGATTAAACTAAATTTAATAAAAACAATGGGCAAGCTATGAAGCTAAATATTGTAAAACCAAATTATTGTAATTTTCTTGTCAGTCGATCTCGTTGCGATCCCAATTTCACTGAAGGAATACTTTGGGACATTCCCGAGGAAAGTACAGAAACAAACGAAGTAAAAAGCGCTCACAAAACACCAAAAATCCTTGAAACGATAAACTAATGTACGTTTTTCCATGATAGGAACAGTTGGTGGGAAGGAACTGGCTGAATACGGAATGTCTGTTCAACTGATTTTTCGACAGTTGACATCTCCTGTTTGCCAGTCGCACATCACATCAAAGTTTTAGCGCCAAAAGTTCGGCACGTCCCCTGACAGTGAACGTGCTCAGTTTGGAACGTACAGACTTTCGGAACGGCAAAAGGATTGAGAATTTCACGTTGGCTGAATCGGTCTCCTTCCCCGCGAGAGAACAAGGAAGTTGTTTTAAGTTTTTTACTCACACTATAAGAAGGCAAAAGCATTGTTTAAGCCTTTCGCTCGGAGGATGATTCATGTGAGAGATACTAAGCCGTGCTTTCCAGTGTGCGGTTAAATTTGCTGTACAAGGTGCTTCTGAATCATCGCACTGTTCCGAATGTAAACCCCATCGAAACTACGTCGATCCAAAGCTACGACATCCCTGTTTCAGACAAAACAATGCTGGTTTGAGTGTTGCCAACTGCTTTAATCATTTGTCCAGCCCAGCTAATTTTGAAACATGCTGTTCCTTGCAATCTCTTCCTCTCTCAACCAACCCCCGCCCCCGCCACGCCCGCAAACAAAAACAAAAGAAAACTGGAAAAGTCTAGTGAAGGAGTATGGCATAAATTTCGAAATTTTAAATTTATTGATTTAATTTTCACAAAAGGAAAAATCAGCGCGTTTGCTTGCTCATTACCTTTTCGTGGAGTGCGTTTTGCCTCCCAGGGCTGCCTTTATTGCGGTTGTTGGAGCAGAGCGTCGTCTTGAGGCAGTTTTGAAACGCTGTTCGCAAAATAAAAAATACAGTCCATGAAACTCACATTCATCCACATGCTTACAATACGAGACGCACTTTCAAAAAATTAAAAATACATATTTCACCACTTCACACGATGCGATTAACAATATTTGAGACAAACAAGTTCTCGCAGACGGGCGTGTAAACGGGAAGAACAAAATTACAAAATTTTCTCCTCCGAATTGTTTATCATTCAATTAAACCATTCTGTCATTTTATGAATGAATGAATTAATTAATTAATTTGACTTATCGTACATATTGCTATTTTGGGGACATTTTTCTCTCCTCAGGGCACAGGAGGTACGTTGTAACTGACCGGGTGCGAGAAGAAGATTGATCACGTGATCGTGATTGAGTGTTCTGGGTATTGCTCCAGTATCAGCACATGGAGGTTTCAAATTAACCAATAAAACAATAATGATTTTACGTTAACCCATTGGCACCCGTGCCGGCCAAAACCGGCCGTAAAAAACTCCCATGCTTCAAAACATTGCAACTCTCTCAATCGCACGAATATTGCCTTAACTGTTAGTTGTGAGCACGAAATGGAATGCCCTTTAAATTTGGATATCCAATAAATGCAAGAAACGTAGCGATTTTTACCAAATATGGCCTTTTGAGGTTGGACAAGAACGAAACTGGCCGTTTTTAACGTCAAAGAGAAACAACAGAAATGCCCCTTTTTGCCTTCATGTTTTTTTAGGGAAATCATCGTCGAAAAACCAAAACTCAACCATCATAACGAAATTCAGTCCTTTTTCTAGCTTAGAAATGACTTTTTTTGTTCATATTCTTCTCCCGAGCGTAGATACAGCCTTTTGTTCCAGTGCATTCGGGCCTTCCCGACATTTTCCACATCTTGAGCGCATTGCATGCTGGGAACTAACGAGAATTTTTGACAGCGCCCGTTCCTTCCCCCAATTCTTTCACATAGCCACTCCGACCTACCGCCAAAATTTCCTGCTCGTGGTCATCTTCAGTACACAGAAATTCCAAAATATGTGGCGGTAGGTCGAGAAATTCATCAATAGTCGAGTCCCAAAGGTACTAAGTGTTCGACCGGCCAAATTCCCAGTTCGTCGAGTAACAAGCCAAATTCAACAACAAAGTACATCACCTTGCTCGATTCTTTGAGAAAGTGGACTCTTAGCTACCGTCACGCTTAATGATGCTCATCAGGCAGCCGCTAAAGATGAAAAATGGCTGTAAATTTAGCAGAAATCGCAAGCAAACCGAACTTGGGCCATTGCTGTCGCTTCACGGATAAAAAGTAGCTACGTCAAAATGACGTTTTCAGAAACCTTGAGCCTCCAGTGGCTTAGGACAGCACCACTTTTCCCTGGTAGTTCAAATAAAGAGTCACGAATTGCTATTCATCGTTTATAGGTGGAAAATCACTCCGAAAATGTAAAAACCTGCGGTAGTCAATGGGTTAAGCGAGTTCGAGTTGAAATGCTTCTGTAAGTCGGCCCATAAAATTTCACATAAATCTGCACAAGAAGGGGAACAAATCCTTCTCAATTGGGTCTCGTGATTTCTAAACCGTTAAGAACCACCAAACGGATATACGGAAAGGACAGTCTTACAAGAACAGGACCATTGACGTATGTACTACTTACATGAGAATTTTGCTTCTCCGAGAGGCATAAGTTATCACTAGGAAATCTGTCTTGAATACCATAGAGTTTGCACTAAGGAAATAAGGAGTATAAAATGCGTTAACTTACTGAAACACACTATTAATACCATTGCATATTTAAGCTAGACGCCGACTAGTAAAGAATAAAAGATCAGCTAATTAGACATAATTATGCGATCGTTAAGGCCGCCAAGGCAAGCAGACAGAAAAAGCCAGGGAAAAAGCCGACAAGATGCTGGCGAATTTGGCGCCAGAGAAGTCAGTGTGTATTTGATTTATTTAGAGTTGATTTGATTTAGTCTCCCCAATTAGTACAGCATCTGTGCTCGGCTAAATAGATTTGAGACTTTCTCACGCCAGACACCGGCTGCATGTTTTCCAGCCTTTAGCACCGTTTCTTCTTCTTCTTCTTCTACTTCCCAGGGCCTGCACGGCACTAGTCGGCGGCGTGCTTTCCCGCACATGCTATCAGTTACCTTGTTTCCCGCGCATGGTTGCGGTTGCGTGCTTTTAATAGAGAGCTTAAGCAATGAGGACGGCGACGGCAACGAGAACGTCACAAAACAATACGTTTAATGAGCGAAACAATCGCTCTTCACGTGCGTTTTACATTTTGGTACATTTCTTTGCCGTCCTAAGCAAAACAACAACGTGAAATGACCAAATTTTAGGTTTTGTAGAGAACGTGAGCGTGTGACGGTGAACTCTTCTTTCTTTTTCCCAACTTCACTGCCGTTTTTACTAATTTAGCTCCAGGATAGTTCGCCAGCATTTTACAAGTTAAAAAAGTTGGAAAAATCGCGAAAGAGTTACAATAACGAGAAGTTACATTTGGAAATGACGTTTTCGTTGCCGTTGCCGTCGTCGTTGCCTGAACTCTTTAATTTCGCTGTCGGCGTGACTGCAACAGCCTATTTTTATACTTCCATGTGATATACAGTTGAGCCGCTCGGCCAGCGGCCAACACCTATTAGGCGGTCAGTAATCAACGTCCAATGAGGGCTCTTCTATTGTGTACCATTTTCCCGAGAGTGGCCGCTTAATAGGGTTTGAACTGTAACACAATACGATACATTTCTAAATGGACGAAGCTACCAAGGTCAACATGGACGAATATAAAAGAAGAATGTTTACAAAAAAAGAATACAAACAATTTGGCAAACAGTCAGGATTTAGCGAGTTATCTTTAACATTCTCTGGGCCACATCCTCTTGAGACCTGCTTATCTTATCGAAACTGATGTTGGGTTTTGTAAATATGGGAAGAATTGACGCTTCCCCATCAATTGCTGACCAGTAAATGACCTGCCAAGCAAGAGGGCATCGTAAACGTGCCTTGTATCTCAGATTTTCACTGCATTAATTCGTCATCATCGTATTCCCCAAAAGGCAAATCGTGCAGTATGTACAGCTAATAGGCGGTAGTAATTGTTCTCGTAATGCACTGTTGAAGTGAACAGTTTTGTCGTCACCTCAGAGTCTCTTGTGGAATGCCACTTATTTTACAACCAGGTTGACATTACTTCAAGAGACACTTCAAAAGTGCGATATATGAGATATCTACACGAGATATCAATCCATTCCTATCGACCAAGCAAACGACCCATGAAGCTAACATGTGATGCAATAATAACTGCACAACAGAACAACATTGCATTTTCCAATCTACGAAGTTAGTTTCGGTATCACAGTAGAGGGTGGGTAGAGAAAAATAAAATGAAGGTCAAATTACGGAATCACAGAGAATCTCAGCAAAAGCGCCATCAACTCAGACAGCTACAAGACTTCACTCACTGACACCCTCGCACTTTACGAGAGGAATGCCTCATGTCGCTCACCAAATAGGTCCAAATACGACTTCATTTTTACCAGTGATAAGTTTCAACGATTTCATGCGGAAATAAAACGAGTTGCATGTTAAGAGAATGAAGCACAATATCATAACAAGAACACTGTAAGCCTTGATTAAGTCTATTAATAGAAATAACATGTGGGTGGGTTGAATCTTTGTCATTTTCGCTTATGGTCACACCTTGAGTCACGTAACTTATGGGTGAATTCAGATGACAGCAGTATTTTTCCGTAACGCTTCTTAGTTTCAGATGAAATTTAAAAGTGTGACCAATCAAATGAAAGCTGTTTACAAGTACTTTCCTGTGCTGCTATTTAATATGCTGACAAAAATCTTAAGTGTCACTGGTGCCATGCCAGCTTTTCAGAAGAACGTTCCTGTAGTTCTGACGCTATGCTGTTCAAGATGGTCTGCAGATCAAATGCACGATTGAAATAAAAGCTACCGAGCAGTTGTTTATTATGCGCTACCACGTTATTTCAACATTGAACTTTGAACTAAGACACTCAGAAGATAGAGGTAAAAAGTTTTAAGCTTCTCGCTCTGTTTACACCACCTAAAAACACAGAGAAGGATTACGCTTTGCTTATCAATATATATTTCCTGTAAATCCTGTGGGGATATAACACAACGATGACAAACGATAGCCTCTTTATAAATAAATTTAGAGCTATTCTCGGCAAAAATAAAGAGCCCTGCACTGAAAGGGAACTTAGGACAAAAACCAGCCAACAACGTGGAAAAAGGGCCAATTGAAAATGACTTATAAAACCACACACGGGTCAAATTTACACGCTGCCGGTAAGGTTTTAAAATTCTTGACTGTGATCCAATGCTGGTGAGTATTTTTAAATCGATGTGCAAGCTTGGCCCAATTTTCTTGTCAATCATAAAGTAATAACACAGTCGCACAGAAATATCCGTGGAGAATGAAATAACGCTTTGGGTAATGAGGAAGTCATTCCCGAAACGGTGTTCGTCTGTGTAGGAATTGCCGAGTTTAGTCAGAACTGACGGAATCATGGCATTAAGTCAGGAATGCTTAAAACAAATAGCCAGTCTTGGAAACGAAACATAAGGGTCATAAGGCCTTAAAACGTAACTAGCTGAAGTTAAAGTTCTTTTATAAAACTCTGTTTTAAGACATAAATACCCTCTATTTGGAACTGAAGGAATCAAACATCGAATTTGTGCCTACTAATGTTATTACGTTTCCATTCAAAGGGGGGCCAATTTTTTTAACACCGCAATAATGGGTTTCTATCCAGCGATCTTTCAGAGCTCTTAAGTATTCGTTACAAAACATTTCATCAACTGCATGCCATTTCAAAGACAAACACGTTAAACATTTCGAGTTTTTGCCACAATACCTGCTCCTTATCTGTTCGCGTTTTGATCGCTCTCCGAACAATCACTGGACTTTGAGAAGGTACAATACTCAAAGAAAACGCGTAGGACGGCGACTGGGCATTGCGGAGAGGAGCCTTGGTAGCCATATTCCGCAGGTGAATAGGTATCTGAAGCACCATGAATAAAGATCCTTAGTCTCCCTTGCACAGGGCAGCCAACACAACACAACTTATACCGCTGCCACGCAGAGCGGGCCGAACGAAGCCGTTGAACCTTTCAAGTGGTCAAGATAGAATGACAAAAACAGGTCATATCCTTGCACGTAAACTCGCTTTCAAAAAAACTTCCGTTGTGGATTGGAATGAATAATTAAGCGGATCGCAGATTCGTGCGCGAGATTTGACGCACAGCGGAAGTTCGTGAAATTTGTAGAGCGACTCTACGTTCTTTGCTTGTCCAAACGAATGAGCGAGATTAATCCTGCGTGATAATCGGTTTTAAGCCATTTAAATCCCTTATGGCTTGTAATATTGTTTCAGTCGAAACAGGCGCCGAGCACAAGAGCGAATAATCAACGGGCGCTCTTATTTCAACACTATCTCGGAATTGATACGAAATGATTGCATTTCTTGAATTGTTATGTTGTATTGCTTTCATATGATCCTGGAATTGAAAAGACCTGAACGCGGATACACATATAATGACGGTTTTAGCCAAGAAGTTGTTTATAGGGCACAACTATTAAAACATCCAAATGATAGATATTTACTTATAAGATATTTTAATATATGGGATGAAGTTTCAGGAATTTCACATATACAGGGTCAACCGAGCCCTCAAAAGGTCAAAGAAGTGACACGCTTCTGTATCACGAAAACTGATTCAGTAGAACAAACAAAGGCATGCGACGAGTAAACAAACGACATTTCAGTGCCATTAGATTAACATGTGCGTTTCCCTGTAACATTACAGCCTTCTTGGAATAAACTTCGTATCTAAGAAGTAAATGAAATGTGGAAATATAAGTGGGGGCTTTGCAGAAAGTGTTTTTTAAACACGCCAGCTCACGGAGAAAAATAATTAGCAAAGGAATAAAGACCTGGAAAAGCGAAGTAGAGATGTAGAGAAATGGAAAAAATTTTAAGCACGAGAAAATTTTATCACAGTCAAAATCAAATCAAGACAACTCGAATGAAATAATAAGTTCTTGATAACCATTAGCTGATTTAAAATACACCGCACGAGTTTGGATTTCACCTTGCACTAAGTCGCAGTAAGTAAACAAAGGCATACGGAAGGATTTGTATTGTGTGGTGAAAAAATCCTGCCGCCTGTATAACCTTTAGCGCCGGCGAGTCTAAGACCTGAGAAAAATTATCACTACATCTAATCAAACTCTCCAACTATAAACGGCCAATACAAAAATTTCTTCTGACAAATTCTTGTGGCAGATTTTAAGTCTGAAATTTCTTTTACCAAAAAGTAATCTTGGAGAACAAAACTATTTGCTACGGCAAACAAGTAAGAACGTGGTGATGTTTAAACGACAAGAAAAGGTTCGCACAATGGGTTCTTTGCCTTTGGATGATCTTTTAGCTGTGGGTTTAAGCTCACTTTGCATTCTATCCAGTATGAATGAAATCAGTCATACAAAACGTGAAAATGCCAGTTTCTCGACATGTTTAGCGGTGATTTTGTTCGTTTGTAATTGTGGGATCTGCCGAGTAATTTCGGAACACTCGTCAAATTTGTACAAAGAATTGACAATACCACCCACGACACTCACAAAACTGCAAACCTTGCAAAATAGTTTGACTTAAAATACGCTGATTCCCAGCCGGGAATAAAGTACCACTTTTAAAACGTAACAATAAAAATGGACTCTTGAAAGATTTAAACAGGTCAACATTGTTTACCAAAACAACACATGGAAAATAGAATATTGACGTCGCAGAGAGAATTCATAAACGACATTAAAGACGTTAATTTGATTACATTTACTTGACGCTCTCATAAAATTCAATTACGATGTATTACCGAGTTTGCATTCAATATAATTAATAGCTACGTTTCATTATTAAAGAACTAAAATTAATACTGCTCTCATATAGTACAAGCGGCGTTTTTTTTCTTCAGTGAAACAACAGAAAGATAAAAAAAATTGCTTGCGTGACACCGAAACAGTCAAGTTACCAGTCACGCAACTTTAAAGACACAATACCGTTATAAGCGTTTTGCAAGGCATTAAAATTCGCGCCGGAGTGCAAAGACGAGTTTTCACAAATGCGTTTAGAGATGAAGAGTTGCGTTACCAGCATATTAACAAACAAAATAATTTAAAAGCAAAAAAATCAATCAATCTAGCAATAAATGACTGACTGACTGACTTACTCATGAATGAATGAATGAATGAATGAATGAATGAATGAATGAATGAATGAATGAATGAATGAATGAATGAATGAATGAATGAATGAATGATGTTCATAGGGATTGCCCGCGGCACAACGAGCCTATCCTCTTTCCAAAACTTTGCGGTCGCAAGTCGTCTTGCAGAAAAAATGCGCATTCTCTACAATTCACAATTTATAGGTAAATAAATAAATAAATAAATAAATAAATAAATCGACTTTGTTTAATGAGGGTGAAATTTAACAGTAATTCAACTGACAAACCCGTGGCCCTCAAAATTCCGGATCGAATTGGAATTTGGAAATGTTGGTTTCTGAGGAGAGGGGAAAACCGGAGTACCCGGAGAAAAACGTCTCGGAGCAAGGACGAGAACCAACAACAAACTCAACCCACGTTTTTCAGTTTCTTTTAAGGACCTCAGAGCATGGTATTTGACCAAGCGTCATACGCATATTTTCTATGTCCGTAAGATCAAATGTATATAATCTGAATATGTTTGAACAGAACTTTGCTGTGGTACAGCTTACGATGCTGTGCAAGGTGGTCGTTGAGTCTGAGGATGAAATCATACCATGTAACTATTCAAATAGAACTATTGCGCTGTGAAAGGTGCATCTGTGAATAAAACCACAAAGTATATGTTCACAGGAAACCCACCGAGCAGAGCCTACAAAAAATTATTACTTAGGCTAAGAGCTGACCAGCAGGATTATTAAGCAAAGAAATACTTCTAGCACAATTCGCGCTAACCGAGGACACTAAATAAATACAAACCATAAAGAAGAAACACATTAAATATCTTACGGTTAACTAACTGCTGAAATTACAAAATATCCTAAAAATAAAATGCAAAAAACAAAAAAACACAAAATGATTATATACAGATATAACTGTTAAATAAGACACACGAATGATAGCCACTGGATTTTGCTTGAGTAAGGTCCATCTTACGGATGTTTCTTTTAAAGACAGCCAGACAGAATGTTTTCCAAACCTAACTGTTTAACCGTTATTTATTTTACTATAATTTCGGCCGTTATTTACTAGGCCAAGCTGTGTTTAACACGAGATGAAAAATGCGGAATAATCAATTACCTGACAAGTAGCATTACACAGGTCTTTGCCTCAACCCAACTTTCAAATGTTTTTATCCTTTTTTTAACTCGAGTAAGCAATGCTCAGTGGCTTTCAGCTGAATGTTCACACTTCAGAAATCCGACCTCAGAAACCATAAACTAACGTGTTCAACATGATAGACAGCACCACAGGAAAGTCCTACTCAGTAGCTTTCATTTGAATGATCACTTAGGGACGGCAATGACAAGGATTTGGTTCCGTCTTCTGAATTTACCACGTAAAGTCACTTACGTCTGAATTGAAGCAGTTCATTTGAAAGCCTACTAACCTTGGCCTTTAAGCATCGCCAACTCCACTTCATCTCAATGGTGCGAAACTTTTCATTCCTCCTATGTTTCCCAACATTTGTCGACTATTTTGGTTCGTTTTCAAAACCAAGCAATTAAACCTTCTTTCATCATTACACTGCCAAAATAAAATTTACACTCGGCTTAAACTGTGCTTCCATCGCTGAAGCCTCAGACGACATTTAACACGCAGATGCTAATCTGTTGTTACGTAAAGGCCTTAATGCCCCCGGTCTCCGCTTATTTACCTTTCACATCATTTCCACTCAATAATAACAACGTTGCGACACATTTGACGTCTGAATAAAGAAAAAATACACAAGCGCACGAAAATCGCTGCCAAGGAGAAATCTTCCGAGGAACCAGAAATCACTCTGTTTATTTTATAAACACACTTCTTAAGAACTTTCAAACTATTTTTCTTGCCATGTACAAATATATGCTTAAAATGTTTGATGTATTAACTTTGTATTTATGTTGTAAGGCGAGTAAAAGTGAAAACTCTAGTTTTCCTCATTATGAATTAAGTCAATTCGCGCGCTCTGATTGGTCAGTCAGCTATGGTTTATTGTGCCAGTAAACTCATGGAAATTTCGCGCGTCTTCTGATTCACGAATTCTTCGAGTGTTCTTCCAACATCCCGCGTGGTTTATCAGCCTATAAACCATAGAAACTATTTTTACCCGAAAACTACGAACACTTTCCGAAGCTTTACGAAGATTATCGGGTTCCTGTGACTCTTTCCGATCATTTTCCGATCGTAAGACTGCGTGTGACTATATTTGACAATTGGCAATAAGAAACCACCCAAAAATGGTGTCAGATATGACGTGATGTTATCGATATGATTGTTTTTTAAGTTGACCTTAAAATTTTCCTTCGTGATGATCATATAGAACGATGTCTTGTTATCCTGTTAAGTAAACAGAAGATACAAACAACATATACATATGTAAATACCTTCGAAGCCATGAAAGCCGTAGAACAATATATTTATAGAACCACGCAAACACAGTTTGCCACTCAGCTTTCGACACACATCTCTATTGAAAGAAAAACTTTCTGCCCCGAGTCGGAATCGAAAAGTCTCGAAAGAAAAATGTTCCGAGGAATGGCCGACGTGCGATACTACTCACTTTCTAAAGTGGCCACGTCGCCAGCGTGGTTGCTCCGGTAGTGTAGTGGTTATCACGCCCGACTAGTAACTGGGGAACGTCGGTTCGATTCCGACTCGGGGCAGAAAGTTTTTCTTTCAATAGAGATGTGTGTCGAAAGCTGAGTGGCAAACTGTGTTTGCGTGGTTCGAAGGTATTTACATATATATATTTCTAATTCCCGTTCAGGAAATTTAGAAGCCAGGAAACACACAAAAGTCTCGAAAGAAAAATGTCCCGAGGAATGGCCGACGTGCGATACTACTCACTTTCTAAAGTGACTCGGGGCAGAAAGTTTTTCTTTCAATAGAGATGTGTGTCGAAAGCTGAGTGGCAAACTGTGTTTGCGTGGTTCCATAAGTATATTGATACAAACAACATATGTCAATTAATACATACAAAATAAATTGCAAGAATCAATTCTAACGCGACTGATTTTTCGCCAGAACGGGCGATGCAATTTTTTCTAAAAAGTCGCCTCGCCAGGGCCTCTAGAGGCTCGTTTTTAGGGTATAGCAACGCGCGCACGGAGCGAAAATCATCCGGTGAGCCGAGTGAGGCCTGGGACCGGTATCGCCGGATATTCTAGTCGCCCAATACCATACTTAGCCGCCTGTTAACATACTGCAACACCACAAATAAAAAATAGCAAAATAGCACGCGAAGCCACGCTTGCAGAAGCGACCGGATGTTACATTGCTGGAATTTGTCGCAAAACACTCAACTCGTTGAAATGCCCGAGGGTGGTACACGTGTAACTTGTACCACGCACTACCCACGCAATATATAATTTGAAAACTCGCGTGGCTTGTGCAAGCAAAAGTAATTGTAAGAGTAGCACGAAACTCGCTGATCGTTTTTAAATTTAAGGGGGCTGTACGTTCTCTCCCTAGAGCTAAAAAAAAAACCATTATCGTAAGCATCTGTTTTCATACTCGTATCTTTTCCCTTTCAAATTCTAATGATATGTTGAAGGAAAACAAAACATCGTCGACAACATAAATGCTTCACTTAAACTCCAAGTCAGTTAACACATGGTTCCTCTGTGCGTCTTAACACTTGCAGATCCAAAACTAACAAAAACAGACAAGCCTTCCTCTTTAAATTACCAGAAAAACAACGAAGGTTAAAGCATACTTTCTTTCCCCTTAAGCAAAGCTTAATGTCAACAGTGTCATCTGCCAGAAACAAAGCAGTGTTAAGTTACGACGAGGAACATTCAAACACGTTTACAAAAAAGGAGCACATTCCTAACAAGAAACACGAGAGAGTTAACATTTGGAATCTTCCTGTCAAGTTAACAATGAGCAGAAACTAAAACAAACAAAAAAATTAAGACACACCTCTTACTGTAACATTTAACGCTAATTTTTACAAGAAAAAAATCAATTCAAAACTAAGGCGAAGTCTCTGAGTAACGGTTCCACAGAAAGGAAAGCATGTAAGGATACTTGGAACAAACATGTGTAGTTCATTAGGAAGCTTGGTCACACACACAAAAACATTTTCGCGCATCACATTTTCCCGCCAGAAACAAACCTTGCTCATTTGAGAGCCTTTATTAAACGAAATGCCACACAAATTCAACAAACATCAGGTCAGTTGTGAAGGTTTGACACGAAAAACAAAATAGGCAATAAACTGAAGTCACATAAAGTTAACACAACTTTTCGTGATCACCAAAGCAAAGAATGATTCCTACAATAACCATATACTCTACGGTCCTTTAAGTGAATCATCACTGTGGGTAAAGTAACAAGCCAAAGCTAATGAACAATTTGATAAGAAATCAACTATCTTGCCGATGAATTTGGACACAACAGAACTTACTTCCAATGGACGAATCACCAATTCCTCTACGCCGGAGATTACAACAGAACTGAACTTTATGACAAAAGCCATCACATGTGATGGTTATAACGTTGCTAAGTACGAATGATTCTCCCATCTCGCCCGACCACCAAAACTCCTGATCTTTTTACTGCTGTCATCACTCACTTTTCCACTCATCCTCCACAACTTTACTCAGCTTTATGACATTCAAGAGGGGGGGGGTGGGGAGGGTCGCATCATTACACAAGTGTAAGCCAGGAAATAAAATTGCATTGAAAGAGAATTTGTTACGGGCGTTACGTGATAGAAATGAACTGATGAAGGAAAGGAAAGCGACGTCACTCTTGATGTGGGCTTTGGATTTTGCACAAACAAGTGCGTCACCATTGCAATGCATTTCCTGTGATGAAACAGAACCAAATCACTCCTGTTATATGAAGTACGGACACATCACCTTTTTAAGAGGATTGTTATAAGCACATTTTTGTACTCGATATCAATTGCCAAATCATTCCAGCTATGTAACACTAACACTTAAGGGGTTAATATCACTGTAACAAGATTGTAATAAACACATTTCGGTAAGTTCGTGTCGAAAGGCATTCCACCGGAGTGCGTCATACAGAAACAATCGACCTTGAGAACATGCAGCTTTCACAAGCATTCAACACAGGAATAATTTTCCATGAGGAAATATTGCGAGATAGTCCCTACTATTACGCGACACTACAGCTATTTCGGGCACTGCACCACAGTAAAATACACTCTTTTCGACGTGAAAGCTTTGGTTCATGGTTACGTGACACCCCTATGGAATTAAGAGTTTTCTTAACGGGATTGGAAGAGATTTCAGACGGTAATTACTTAATAAGGTAGATAAAAGTTCCTTTATTTACTAGTTGCGTCCCTTCAGCACGAACCCTATAAAAATCAAACCATGAGTCTTTTTTGTGCCAGTGCCCATCTTTTTGCCACCAGAAATGGAATGAGTCTGATCGAATTCATTCAGTTGGACTCTCAGTAACAACCGCTACATATGCACAACAAAAGTGATGAGAAACTTCACTCGTCGTTTTAAGCACTGAAGGGTGTTACAGAAAGTATTTGAAATGAAGGCACTTCATAGTTAACAATCTGACGAGAGAGAAAGTCGACAACTCGTGAACGCGTTACTCTGCTAACTAAAGTATGTCACATTTTTGTGGATTTCACATATCCAAAATTCCTATTCTTAAAATTCTCACTGCATGAAATTAAGGGGTTATTACGCTTGAACATCGCTTAGAAAGTTTGTTATTAATAATTCTATTTACAGGTTAATCGACACAGCGCGATTCCTACATTGCTGAGGTGCAAGACGCCAAAATATAGCTGGAAGCCGCGTGTTCTCAGATACATCGCGTTGCAAAATACGCATGCGCGACTCGAGGCTTACAGGTCACCCAGCAATTACTAACATCTGCCTTTGGTTTTGATCATAGTTTGTTTTCACACACCTTATCCTTGGTGCAATTTTAGATATCAAAAAGTAAAGGCTATACACAAGAGATCATTTTGTAGTTTTTACATCTTGTAGCGTTTCTACCTTCATCGCTAATATTGTCAAGGACCAGTACAAGACAACCCTTAAATGTATCGTGTGAAGTAAAGAAGCTGACGAATTTTTGTGTTGATCCATGTCGATTATATTTTCGTTACAACAGTGTTCAGGAAACGAGATAATATGCCTTGCGGGCTGCTGTCAAGGACTTTCTAACATTACTTTCTTAATTACCTTCTTTGGTCATCAGCCCGTTTATTGACAGCTTTATTAAAATGACCTGCTCAGTTTCTCAATATCTACATTTCACAACTATCGAAAAGTGGAAAGAGAAAATTGGTCAAAGAGCATAATTGCGAAAAACACAACGAAGCAACAGCAACGTTTAGAATTTGGAGTGGTAAACGGACAGTGATTGGATTAGAAGAGATTTGGATAAACTTTCACGCAAGGAAGAAATGCTAATACCGCGCTTTGAAAACAAAACTAAAGAGCTTCCCTGGCAAACGAGACACTTCACTCCCAACCCACCCCTCCCATCCAAGAGTGAATGCGGCTCCTCTCTCCACCCTAATGATCCACACACATTCTCCTGCTACTGTCCTGGAGGACAGAGGTTTGTTCAGGCCATGATGGACTAGTTTGTGCTTCACGCTCCAGGAAACACCATACACACATGCCGGAATAAAGTAATTCGCGTGGGATTTGAAAGCCTAAAAACTCATAAATAAATTGCGAGGAATGTCCAAATTAGCAAAGATTTGCAGATTTCAGTTTTAGCAGGTCAAATATGACTTGTAAATTAGATTAACATTACAGGAAAGAATTGAAGCACGTAAACAAACATAACCTAGCTCAAGAGGGGCTTGGAATTAACACTGAACATATTTGGAAAATGTTCAAATAAATAAAATTCATAAAGTTCAAGGTTGACAGAAGACGTTTGCATGCCATTGCGGTAAAATAAAAATATAAAAAAGTTTTTTTTTACCATTCAGAATTGAGATCATCTGTGTATTGCGCTTACCTACAGTACAACTTACGATTGGAGATGCTCCATTCTTGTGCACCAACAACATTTATTTGTAACTCAAAGTTGTTTCAAAAGCAAGTAGAATGCAACACGACTGTGTCCTTCAAATCAGCCTTTTCATTCATCAGCGCAACGCTAAATTTGACTATGTCAAGTACCATGACCAGTTCAAGGTTAATTCGAGGAAATCAAAACAAGGATTTGAAGTTACTCCTTGAAGAAACAAGGATTACAGAAGGGAATCGTTTAGAACAACAGTACCTGAACACTTTTTATAGATCGTTGATATTTACTGTCTGCACACCTATCGTAATCCTCACATGTAAAGCAAAGGATAAGCTTATAGTGCAATGTTAGGATTGGACAAGGTAAAACAAGAATCCTGAAGTAAAGCTCAGTCGACCGAAAACAATGAACGAAAAGAAAATTAACCAATCAAAACTCACGGCAAAACGCGAAGTCATTAGTGGTGAAAACATGGAGCCGGTGCCAAGCAAAAAGTGTAAGGAAAAACTTTATGACAACTTTGAACAATAATTCAAACCTCATTCTCCGCCTCAAGTACTTCCTCCTCTCTATCCTTCACCATCTGAAAGAACAGAACATTTTAGATAAAATTGGACCTGGCGACCAGGGCTGAGTTGCTCGAAGCATGGTTAGCGCTAACCATTGGTTAAGATGTATTAAAACCGATAGGTTGTCATGGTATATAACCCTGGTTAGCACTAACCATACTTCGAGCAACTGGGCCCAGAAATAGAAATCGCAAACAAGTTATTCACATTGTGGAGTTTTATATAATTGAGTCAACATTAAATGGGGTCAAGGTGAATCGCAGTGCAGGTGTAAATCAGTGTCAATATCTATGTCTGACCTACTTTATCAAAGGACTCCAATGAGTCAACTCGTGATTTCGTTTGTTGAATAATTTTTGTCGGTAATTAAGAAAGTACGAAAACAGTTTTGTCTGTCGTTTTCCAATCGAAAAGCGTAACATAAAAGAAATGCAAATGGTTTAAAATTTAGCTTTGTTGGAGCTTTGATGAATGAATGAATACCTTTATTTAAGTGTCAAACTGAAACAGCAGTAAAAAATACCACTAAATGGGGACAATATGATGATGCAGGATGAAAACCGCAGGATGAAAAGCTCCAAGAGAGAAGCGTGACACTTGCCTTACATTTTACGTGTAAAACAAATAGGCCTTTTCTATCTGTTCCCTTTAGAGCGCTTTTCAATTGAGTGTCGTAAAACCAAAACCAAAACAATTACTCTGACCAATCACAACAGAAGTAAGCAGTGCAATGAGCCAATCAGAATACGAAGCAATTACATGATGCCGGTGTAAAGCGCGGGAAAATACGCGCGTGCAAATCACAATTGGTTTTGGTTTTGCTTCTCATTGGTTGAGAAAGTGGCGTGAGTTTTCGTGGCCAATCACAGAGCGAAGCAATGCAAAACCAAAGCAAAACCATAATTACTTTCGACACTCAATTGAAAACCGCTCTATCCCGGAGAAAATAATTGAATTGGATCTAACAAGAAGAGGAGGCTCTTGCAGGAAATACATTTACATATGAAAAGATTCCCCCATTTGAGCCCCGTGTGCACACTAGTTCCAGCTCATTACGGAGAGCAAGTTCCTCATATTCTATGCACCTCTCGTTATTCTACATCTAGTTTTTTTTTTTCACTCGGCCATTTTCAAGGTTGTTATCATGGCTGATATATTTGTTTATTATATATGCGGAATATATGCCAAGCGTTATGCACTGGTCAGCGGATGTGTAAAAAGTTTAACAAGAATCGAACAAGCGAAGGATCGAGTAAAATGGGTATATACTTCATGTTAACAAGCCATATAGTCACTCTCATAGATTATTTCCATAGACTTTTAAGTAAGTAAAGCATTTCAAGTAACCAAAGCACATTAAGTGCGACAACGAAATTCAGGATATCTGGTGAGAAATATCATGACAAGAGGAGTGTATGGCAATAATCTATGACGACTATATGCCGTGTTAACGTGAAGTATATACCTTGAAACCAGCACCTACAACTTGGCAATTAAAAAGGAGCCGGTGAACTGTCACCATTCCATCGAGAGGAGTGTCACTGCTCTAAGTTGCCTAATGTTTGACTACTGTTCTAAATCTATATGCACACCTGCTTAAATCTTGAAACCACCTTGCCAAGCTCATTGTAATCACGATGGGTCTCTGGTGTCTTCTCCAGCAGATTGGACAAAATGCGTTCACACTCAACCACATGTTGAACCTGAAATAAATCGCAATAAACACTTATATCCACCCTCTCTGTGCCACGGTTCCCTCCCTGTGCTTGCTCAGTTTCTATGGACTCAAAAAGTTCAAGCAAGAGGCATTTCGCCAGTGATAGAAGATACAAAGAACACATCCGCCATCCGGCGTAAAGGCAATTGACGTCTCGGTTTGCGGCCATCATCTCAAAGTCACAAACTTCTAGAGGGTGTGTCATAGTTATTTAACGTTTTGGAGTCAAAATTGGGCCATAAAATTAAGCATTCTCGAGCACCTTCTGTCCCATCCAAAACGCTGCTAGAAAAAAAAATATTAAGCTAAGGGGTAAAAATATTTAAGAACATAAACATAATAGCTTTTGGTGACACAAGCGAATATCTACATGCAATATATTTCCACCGCAACTATCTGCCCCCAAAGACGCTTACTTATGGTTTTGGTTCACTAGAGCAGTGGAGCAGTTTTCAGTTGCGTGTCGTAAAACCAAAACCAAAGTAATTTCTCTGACCAATCACAACAGACGCAAACAGGGCAATGAACCAATCAGAATTCGAAGCAATTACATGCAGGCGACGCAGAGCGCGGGAAAATGCGCGCAGGAAAGTCATGACTGGCTTTGGTTTCACTTCTCATTAGTTGAGAAAGTGGCGCAAATTTAGCCAACTAATCATCGAGCGAAGTAAAGCAAACCTGAATTACTTTCGACGCTCAAATTAAAACCACCTTAACCTTAAACAAAACTCTTCTATTATTTTTGGCTTCCAACAAGTCTATTAGCTTCTTAAAGCAACACTAAAAATACGTGACACAGCCCCTTTAAACTACCTATTTTTCTTTGAATGAGCGGAAGTAATGGGTACAGGAAGCGGAAGTTCAGACTCCCTTCCCAGACTCCCTTCCCCCACCCATTCTTTCTGATTAAGCTGATGGTTAAACGTACATCCGCGTTTTTCTCGTTTTTTTCTGTTACACTGTTGACTACATGTTAGACTGAGGTCTCAAAGGAGTG
This sequence comes from Pachyseris speciosa, assembly GCA_016490735.1. Taxonomy (NCBI): domain Eukaryota; kingdom Metazoa; phylum Cnidaria; class Anthozoa; order Scleractinia; family Pachyseridae; genus Pachyseris; species Pachyseris speciosa. Next base: position 199,073 of record JAEMWC010000566.1, on the reverse strand, counting down.
TGCCGAGTTTATCACCGCCACCCAACGCGAAAAAAACGCGCAAGCACGGGAAACACGCCTAAGCCAAACTGCATGTTTTCAGCTGCCTTCCAATGTTTTCCTCGTACACTTACGTCCTGGGACGTTCTTACAAATATATCATATATAGCAAATGTTGAGGTAGATGATTCAAAATATGACATAAAATGGACCGAACTAAAAACTACCGAGATATTGTTATTTAACAATTAGATTATGAGCTCGAGATTTCTATCGCGTGATAGCTGATGAGGGCGCAGCCCGAATCAGCTATCACGCATAGAAATCGAGAGCGAATAATCTAATTGTTTTAGTATAAATCTACTAGTCGTTCAAAACTAAACAATAAAATTATCCAAATTCTCCTCACAGACACTTCGAAAACGCGAAGAAGCGGGCGCCATTTTGTTGACGACCGCTACTCACTATCTATCACAGAATAGATAGCGAGTAGCGTAGCCAATCAGAGAACGGCATTCGTGATAGAACGCTAGTAGATTTATACTAATCTCGGATATACATGAACCTCGCTGATAGCATTATTCCTCGGCGCAGAACAACTCTCAAATGAATCTAGGAAAAAGTCAGTGACGCGAACATTCGCCACGCTACAGTTGACGCATTCACGATGTTCTGGTGATCTGATGGACCAGGAACCAGACCTTGAAATTTTATCCCGGCGGACCTCGTGTGGGAGAGAAAGAAAGTGAATTCCAGAGTGAAAACGAGCTGCCATCCTCTCCCCAGAGCGAATGACTGGAAACAATTAGTACGGAAAATAAACTCAAGAATGCACTTAAGAAAAAAAGCACTAACGACAAACATGGAAAGTGCGTGTTGTCGATAATATTGACCCTCGGTTTTTTTAGTTTTCTGACCAGACACATGTTGTGCTATTCTTTAAGTGGATTCAATTATCTTTAAGCATGAACGACGCCTACGCCAAACAGATTCTTGTTTCATAGATGCAAAGCCATTCTAAGAGAATTGAACAAAGCTTACGCAGACAGCTTTGGATATGAATTCGCAGCTTTTGCAATTTGCAGTAAAGCAATGGAAATGAGCCGTATAACAAAAGAAAAAGAGGAAATTGCAAATTGTTCATTGTATACAAGTAAAGCTAGAAAATATGATCCTCTTGCAAAATTAGAGAAATTATTGATAAACAACTCCCTGAATTACAAACGAAAAGTAAAGGTACTAGTCTAGTTTACATAAACAGCTTTGATCTTCCTTCACCGTTGTGGAATGGGGCCGAGTTTACATAGGCAGCAGATTAACTGAGCACCGTGTATTCTGGAACGATTACTTGAAAGCTGCCAAAAGCAACTTTAATGGAGTTTTAAAGAACAATCAAGATTAATTCAAGGGTCTGAATAACGGCATTTAAATAGTGACACAAAGAATTAATTTTATAAAAGGTCCCTGCTTGTCAAAGGAATTTGGCTTGTTATGTTACGGTTATGTTTTCATTATAAACATACGACAATTACGCTCAAAACTTGTTTTGAGCCCTAGCAACGCGACGAATACTGATTGTTGACCAAACAACGGTGTTTGCTGGGAGATAAACCCATAATTTGTGGTATTGCCTGGACCGGAAATTTCTGTCCCTTTAATGCAGTTTGTTCAGATATCGCCCAAATTAGTAACAACAAAATAGATTTAAGAAAATTCTTCACCATAAAAAATAACGGATTTACACTTTTAGAATTCGCATGAATATTATAATTCTTTAAGATGTCTTTAAAAATGAGAACAACATTCACGTGTCGTGCCACGGGAACTCAAAACAGAGTCAAACACTGATTACCATTTACTTCTGATACCCAAGGTGAGGAACTTTGATTAGGAAACATTAACAGATCGTGAAGCCTCGAAATCTTTTTCTAACTACTTAAAATGAAGGCAATTAATTGTAAATGAAACGGTCAACGACCGTAATATTGAGTAATTATGTCTCACCCGAAATGTCGAACTCCTTCTTCGCACTCTAAATGAACTTTTCCATCTCTTAGCAGCTCGAAAGCTCTTTCTTATCCTGCTACCAAACTTACTAAATCGTCTCCTTCGTTGTGGGGACATCAAAAGCGCGAGCAAGGCAAAATACTGCGGAATATTTATGGGATATTCCGGCAGCGCGCTGCGATTTGGAGAGAGGGTTATTAGCGTGTGACAGGTCACAATATCACATATCAGATATCGACTTTGGCAAGCGCGGCTCATGTGACAACATTCACCTATATTTTACGAAACAAAAACAAACACTAAACAGCATTTGTTGCTAAAAACGAGCGAACCTGTCCCCCAGAGAACTTTAAACTGGATTTGAAGCAGTCACACTTATTACAAAGACAATATGATTGAAAAACAGCGCGCGAAGGGTTTAGCCAAAACAAAACTATCATTGAGATTGTGTTGCGTTAAAAGTGACTTGACAGTTTCAACGCGAACTTAATTAACTATCAAAATAAACATTCTCCTTACCGATCGAGATATATTTCTTACAAAGCAAGACATAAGAATGTCATGGAACATCAGACAATAGCAATTCATGTCACATCTGTCTGTCAACATTTTAGATGTTAAACAAGAGCGGACAAATACCGGAACTTATTTTCTACGAGAACTTTGGCAACCTGCTTGCGGTAGTTTAATAAATAACAAGCATTTTTTTTTCACCGCAAGGCTTGCCCACGTAAGCATGAAAAATAAGCCGGCCCCAGGTAATCAGACCATTGGAACGAGATCATTAAATCGAGAGTGAACGTGAAAATAAAACGCATGCAGGCCGAGTAAGAAAGTTCCTGTGCGTCTTATTTTCACGTTCGCTTGCCGTAATGCTGGAACGGGTCATTGAAACATGGCACCGAGATCTGCTGTATAACTACTCACAAAAGCGAATCCAGACAGTAGTCAACAATACCTTGAAACTGATATTTTCAGCAGTTTTAGGCCGCCAGTGCTCTCCGTCAGTCTTTGCTTCAGTCCAAAAACAACTAATGTATACAACAGTACTCGATGAGAGTCTCTTTCGGCGTCCTCCTAGCATGCTGGGTATCTTCAAAAGGTAATTTGAGATAATTCCTTGGTGTTAACACATATATTTGCCGCTTTTTTTCCGGTACGAAGGGTTTTGAAGGAAAATAACTCTACCACACGCCCACAGCATCAAAACATATGCCCACCGAATATGGCCGCAAATCCTGGCTTAAAACATAACTTGAAGTACAGTTGAATTTTCTTCATTGTTAACACCCATTTCTTCAAAAATGAGGAAGTCGAGTGCACTTCTTCCAGAAAGTTCCACAACTATTCTACAAATTTTACATAATATAATTCGTGGTGCCTAAGAAAGTGGCAGATAAATTAAATGTTGTACTGACCAAATACTTAGCATTCACGAACCAGCGGCATTGCCGCAATTCTACTACTCTTTGCCGTGAAAAATAAACATTCAATAATATTCTTAAATCTTTAAAACACGACAACAATTTATTGCGGTCAATACTGTGATGTCTGTGATGACGATCTGTTTAAGAATTCCTTTAAGCCTCAAATTTTTTAGTTGATTATCGTGTATGTAAACCAAAATAAACCAGAAAGACTAGTTTGCGCGGCAAGTGCATTCATCTTTTACGACAGTGATAATAATCGGGTCCGCAATTTCTTTGAACTCGCAAAAATAAAATAGTCCCACAAACGCACGTGCTGGTTGCACAGTCTACTAGTAAACGGATTTCCGTTATTTAGCGCCTTCTCGATTCACGCCCCAAAGCAGACGAACGCCTCCTTTCACTTGAAGATTGTAAAGAAGATTCCAGAGTACGAATACAGAGAGAAATGACCCTGAATGACCGCATAACACTTTTGAGACAGCGGGAAAGTAAAATAGTTGTACGTGTCAGTGATAATTTCATTGTACAACCTGCTATAAATTGATCAAGCATGCCACTCGAGTTATGAAATTATATATTTCAGCCAATCACAACAGACATAAACAGCGCAAACATCCAATCTGAATTCGAAGCAAGTACACGTAACCGACACAAAGCGCGGGAAAATGCATGCACTGGTTGAGCAAATGACGCGAGTTTTGCTGGCCAATCACAGAGCGATATAAAACAAAATCAAATCAAAGCGAACCACTTTTGACACTCGATTGAAAACTCTTCTGTAATAGCAGTGCTATGAAGAACCAGCTGACCATTTGTAATGTATTCCCTCTATTCGAAGCTTGCTGTTTCAAGCGTCTACGCGACAGCTGTATTTCCGTTCGTCAACAACCCGCTTACTAACAAATTTTGATAACGTTTTACCACGATCGTAAGGCTCATGGAAGACCACATTATGTCACTGTGGACGAACAAATTCACTACTGACACCATCGCAAATTATAAACGCAATTTAGCTGATGCAGAAAGAAACCATGAAACTGAATTTACTGCGCGTTGAAACCATGTAAAAAAGAAACCTTCAACTTCTATTAGTTCAGGTAATATTTCACATAGTTGACTTTTAAACATTATTCCATAAATTGTAGCACTCGGATAGGAAACGGAAAGTTGTGCTGTATTAGGGTTAGCTACAAAATTCCGGAATTTTAGACACTGAGAATAATTTTAGAAAGTTCTGGGAATTTTAGACCATAAGAAGAATTGTAACGTAAGATTATCTTTCAGCTGACATTTCTACGAGCAAACACGGAAACTTTTGTGTCCGCAACAATGTGACCTTGTTTGTCAGGGCCCTTAACCGAACTTTTTTAAACGCTTTTTCCCGCTGACCAGCATGGGCGGCTCACTCTTCTAGTGGCTGCAGTGCGATGAACCAGCAAATTTCGCCCTCAAATCTTTTTGTATGTCACAAACCCACAACCATGTTGCACTGAGTAGTTTAGTAAAATAAACTCCAAGGAGAAAACGCGACGGAATTCAGCGGCTTTTGTAACAAACTTTGTTGTTGTATGTAAATTTTTTGTCATCAAATCTTGATTCTCGTGGCTTTTTTATATAATGTGTTTCTTAAATTGGGAAAATTACAAAAGATGTATGAAGAATTTTGGAGAAATTTTCGAAGCAATTTAAAGAATTTTAGAACTTTTCTACGGGGGAAACTCCGGAAAAAATTGTGGGTGATTTTTCGGGAATTTTGTAGCTAAGCCTATGCTATATAAGTGGTTTGCAGCCAATCTCTAGAGACACAGATAACAATGGTGAAACGAACAAATGCTGGTGGACGAACAAAAGGAACTAATGAGAGATGTATTGTTTACGTCCACCAGCATGGCGGCGATGACGTAACGTGCAAACCACCTATTGCTAAGCGGGTGTGCCAATGGAATGTTATGGGAGTAGCCATGAATCATTCGTACAAACTTTAAAGTACAAATCAACTTACACCCAGAACAAGAAAAATCATCAGGCATTTTTCAGTAAGGACACATGAGCTGTTCCGGCTTAGTTCCATTACACAACTCAAGAATAGTTAATTTTAAAACAATAACATGAATGACAGTAACATCGTGTGAACTGCTTTTATGAGCGACTCATTGCATTACAGTATTTAAAGACGAAAGCTTCAGACTTCTGTGAAGAGCAAAGAGTGGATTCAAGTCTAGTCGATTAAAACATGTTCTCATCTTACGATTAATGATCCAGGGGAGCTTGTCTATTTTGCCTAATTTCTCATTTTAAGATCTATTAACGGTTGTCCTTGAATTGAATGACCATCAAATGAAAACTGTCCAAAGTACTTTTTGCCTATACCATATCTGCTGTTTAGCATCTGTGGGTGAAACATTGTAAAGTGCGAGCATTCCAATAACGGGAACCGTCAGTATATCTGCTGCTGTGCTGTCCATCACGCTGCACAGGGTGGTTCTAACTTCTAAACCAACGATGAAATCATTCACTGGAATGCTGCCAAGCGGAACTGTCCGGAGGCATTACTCATACTGAGGAAGGTATTTCTAACTTCCGTACCTTTATCTCCGTCGATCAAATTCAAATAGTGATTGCTGAGGGAAACGTTCACCAAGTTTGCACTTGGCAACACAGCAGAAGTCCGGCAAGATTGTAAAGGTATTTCAGCAATGTGCCAACGTTTTGAACGATTTCCGCAGTACAATTCAATACAACAAAATTATTAATAGAACTGTTATCAGTTGAAATCAACTTCAAAAGACCCGAGCTTTCCGGGTTTTTCTTTGCCGTATTCACATCAACCATGAAACTGTTGACTTCTGTAAGATTTCACCGCACAGAAAAGCATATCAAACCGCGCGAGAACTTCAACAACCACAAATATGACTTAACTTCTGATGTGATGTTGTTACCAAATTATGTCGCCAGAATTTTCATAAACAGCATTTCCAGAGCTCATAAACTTGACCATTTAACTGCAACGGTGGTATGAAGTAATTTATAAAAGCCGTGAGAGTAGAAATTCGAAAAGAACAATTATAAAGAATGATTTGTTTTCAAGTGCCTTTGCACTAATAACTTTTGCAAACTATTAAATGTTTTCGGTCGCCGACGGGTTAGCTTAGTGGTA
>JAEMWC010000566.1:125000-185000 GCA_016490735.1 Pachyseris speciosa | reverse complement strand
TCACATTCAGTTCATTCGGTTAGTTTCCTCATTATGAGCAAAACAATTTCATCTTCTTCGATCGAAGTTTGTCTTTTAATTCGCGCAAAAGGCATAACAATTAAGAACTTGTTAAAAGATCCTCTCGAAAGTGAATTTACTAAAAAGCCGGGAGGCGTGAAAGATTTTTCTCAGGAAAAGCTTCAAACTTGGATCGATTGTGTGGTTGAAAACAAAATGATTTAACGCTTCGAGGGCTTTGCTGTCACTTTACCGCGGCATCTTGCAACTCACCAAGAAAGCAGATGACCGGCATTAATGGGAGGAACGAGTAGCTCAAACTCTGTGGAAGAAGTTCTTTCTTTGGACAAACTGGAAGCTTGCGTATTTTTTACAACACAGGACACTGAGGTAAATTAAGTAAATTGAAGCTTAACATTTGGTTTAATCGTTGTTACTTTTGTTCAAGAATGAAACTTGTATTTTTCTCTCGACTGGATATAAATAACAATCCTCTCTACTCGTTATGTACACAAAGAAGTAGTTGAATTGTTTGCTTGTTTTGTTACGTTGATTTGCGAACGGGAGTTTTTAATCTGCTTGGCTGACTGTTTTTCGACCTCTGTGCCTCGACAACGTTAAGAAACTTTTGCCCTTATCTTATTAACAGGTAATCGCAATGAATCCTAGTAAAATTAAGGATTAAAACCCCGGCTTAACGATCACACATTTTCATCCAACATTGTCAGTTGCCAAACATAACGTTGGTGGCTAAACGCACAAACAAAATGTTTGACGAAACACTAGACAGATTGAGTCTACAGAACAATTTTTTGCGTATTATCGCTGAAATTTTCGACGTTGTGGTTCATTTGGTTGCTTTTTACCATTTGTGCACGATTTGTTTGTTGGAGTCGTTAAACGATCAAACATTTCTTCGTAAAGCGAAATGTTGAATGAAAAGGTTTGATCGAAATCAAACATGGAAAGCCATTTAATGCACTATTGAGAGAGGTGCTGGACAAAAGGTCATGTCGGCGGGCGCTCCGCACATGCCGGCATAAAACTCAAAACGTACCAGTGTTTTATGTCGTAAAATAAAATGAGTCAAGTTAAAAATCTACAAAAGGAAAACCTTCAACTAAAGGAGGAGATTCAAGCGGTAAATAGTGAACTCCAGAAGCTGAAATCGATTATCGAGCAACAACGACTTAAAGCGGACATCGAGCAAGTTGGAGACGCTGCAACAAGATATGGTAACAGTATCCAAAAGAGTGTTGATTTCTTATGTGAGGACCACCATATAACGAAAAACTTTCGAGAGGCTATGTCGAAAGAACTTGACAATTTAAGCCGTAAGCTTGAAGCGATTTCTACAAGAGTTGACAGTTTGGACGCCGCCATTGATGACTTACAGAAGTACAGCTTTCAGTACAACGTCAAAATTATTGGCTTTCCTGAACAGGATGAACATGAGTCTGCTGAAACCACCACGCAGTTGTGTCTAAAGCTTTTCCATGCTATCGGAGCCAAGGGAGTGACGAAAAACGACATTGATATCGCTCACAGAGTGAGTAGCCGAAGGGCTGACCGCCATTACCCAAGACCTATTGTGTGTAAGTTTATAAGACGACTGGCCAAAGGAGAAGTCATGGCTCATCGCAATGCTCATCGCAATTACCTTGTTGTCATACAATAAAGCCCTGGGCCTTTATTCTACCCCTGTTAAACTGTTAAAATTTGCTAAATCAGTCATATCCACACCGTTAACCAAAATTTTTAACCAGTCTGTACTAACCGGGGTTTACCCTGCAAAACTTAAATATACAAAAGTAATTCCAGTGCATAAGGGTGAAGACGAGACGTTACCTGAAAACTATCGGCCAATTTCTTTGTTATCAATCTATAATCGTTTATTTGAGAAAATTTTATATCGTAGGCTGATAAAGTTTATAGACAAGAATGATATTCTTTATGATTTACAATATGGCTTTCGCAATAAACATAGTCCCAGCACGCGATTCTTGATATTGTGAACTCCATACATTCTAATATGGACAATAGAAGTACTCTTGTGGAATATTTTTAGATCTTAAGAAAGCATTTGATACCGTTAACCATGAGATTCTTTTGACTAAACTTGAACACTATGGAATAAGAGGAGTTATAAATTCTTGGTTTAGATCATATCTTTCGGATCGCCGACAGTCGATTGAAATAGAGAAATGCATATCTGAAAATGAAACGATCGTATGTGGAGTGCCTCAGGGCTCTGTACTTGGACCCTTGTTATTTTTGTTGTATATTAATGACATCCATAAATCTTCCAAGGAATTTACTTTTCATCTATTCGCAGATGATACAAGTCTAACTTATGCAAATGACAACTTACGTACTCTTGAACTAACTGTCAATGATGAACTTGAGAAAGTAAGTGCATGGCTTAATGCTAACAAACTAACGCTCAACGTCAAAAAGTCTAATTATGTAATTTTTCGTCCGCGCCAAAAAAAAATACTTTTCATTCCTCAAATTAAGATTTTTAATCCAACTTTAAATACTCGAGTAACTCTAGAGATGAAGGACTTAGTTAAATATTTGGGCATAATGATTGATTCTGAACTATCATGGAAGCATCATATTGACTTTATCTGTCACAAAATTAGTAGATCGGTTGGAATAATTGCTAAAATGAGGCATTACATTCCACGGCATCTTCTTTTAAATTTATATCATACACTTATTTCTCCTTATTTAAATTATGGTATCTGTGCATGGGGCAACTGTCCACAGACCTACCTCAATAAGATACTTGTTCTGCAAAAACGTGCTATAAGATTGATCTATTTTTCTAAACCCAGAGACCATGCAATCCCTTTTTTTATTGAAGCAAACTGCCTTCCTTTGCAGTCCTTGTTTTTTCAACAGCTAAGCTATTTAATGTATGACGTTCATGCTAAGACAGCTCCTAAAAGTTTTCTCGATAAGTTTGCGAAAATCAATACAAAACATCATTATAATACGCGATTATCTACAAAAGAATGCTTCTCTGTTAAATTCTCTAGAACCGAAAAAATGAAAAAATCTTTTACTAGAATTGGTGTGTCTATTTGGAATTCTATTCCACTTTCTGTTAAGACTCTTAAAGTTTCTAATTTTTGTAAAAAAAATTAAATCACTACTCCGTAATGTTCTAGGTAATGAAGATAATTATTTGAATGTTAATTATTTAATAGAATATTTTGTGAAGTTAACCTGATATGTTGTATATACTTCCAGTCATAATTTTAGTCTTTTTCAAATAACAAAATCCCTTGTACTTGAATTTATATGTAAGGTGTTTTCTTTCTGTATGCCTTTGTAATTCTCTTTTGTTTTTGTAATTTAATAACGCCTAAATTAAAGTCTTGTCCTGCCTAGATTAGCATTATAGCTATTTGCAGGACATGAAGTATTGTAAACTTCATATTTCTTTAAATAAATACATTGTTGTTGTTGTTGTTGTGCTTGTCCAGCGATGTTGAATGAAAATATTTGATCGTTCGTTGATTGCTAAACTTGTTTTCGAACTAATAATATACATGAAAAAATTTCTCGATTCTGATTGGCTAAGAGAAATGCAGTTTTTAGGAAACACGATGCAGCAAAAAGGTAATTCAGTGCAAAAATGAGGTAAACAACAGACGATTCTGATTGGTTAATTAACAAAGGAACTGAAATTGAGCCAATCAAACGCAGCCTTTGAATGGCGCGAAGTCTGAAAAGCTGCAAGCGACTCTGCGAGCGAAAACAATGGCTGGCTTTTTGAGCAGGTTTTCTTTCTTCGTGACCGCAATAACAGCAGAGAAGCTGCAAAACAGCTCTAAAAAGGAGAAACGGCTGCGAAAAGCACTGTATTTTAGCTGTCTGTTTGGAAACAGTGGTGTCCAGAGAAGGGAACTACCGACGTAATTGGAATTACGAGTCCGTTGAATTCAACACTACACTGGAGTGACGCCGAGATTAATAAACAAACAAGGACAAACAAGGCGAAGATAACGAACTAGAAAGCCTGAAGGTAAATATTACAGCGCTTGATAGACACTTAGCAAACAAAGTAGCCTTATAGCTATAGCCTGTAATTGTTTAGCCAGTTTTTACAGCTAAAAACGCTTTAAAAACATTGAGAAAACTGTTGTTTTGATTCACCTTAGCTTCGTTGCGTTGCTTCTGCAAAGTTAAGAGGCTATCTCGCAATTTTGTCATGTATATTATTAAGTAATCACATGATTTTTCTCGTGCAATTTGGAATAAATAAGTACTTGTAAATTTTTTCAAAGACCACAAATTGCACGAGCCCGTTTTGTGAGTCTTTGAAAAAATTTACTCGTGCTTATTTATTCCAAATTGCACTCGAAATCATGTGATTACCTATACAAACACACGCTTCGACTGTATTTTTTTCTTGTAATGTTTTGAGGTTTTTGAACCGCAGTCAATTCCTGTTGACTGCTCTAAATATAAAATATTGGCGCAAGGAAAGCCATGCGGTGTTGCTCAATACCAGTAAAAAAAAAATAATCGTGGAGCTCCGCTTTTAGGTTTGGCTAAATCTATATATTAGCGGAGCACCATACCTATAGAAACCCGTCAACTGCTTTTCTCATGGTAATCATGGCTAGCGGTATTGTTCGTGGGCGTGTACGCACGACGACGACGTTGCCCAATAATTAATAATATCCTAATAATAATCTTAATCGTATCTATAACAAAATTCTCGATCGTGATTGGTTCTCCGCGCGCCTATTTGTCACGTAATCGGCGCGCGATCACGTGGGTGTCCAATTACAGGTATCCAATTTGAACTTTTTGTAATTGGATACCTGTAATTGGATACCCACGTGATTTTCACGTCAATTACGCGCGCTTTAATGGCTTCCTTTGCAAATGTTTCCTGCAGTTTTCAAACCTTACGAAAAGCGCTACAGACGTTTTCGCTCAAGAGACCCAAAAGAAATTTTTAATTCCGAAATTTGTTATAGATACGATTAATTAGTAATTGGACCTCGTGTCGTACAATTCAGGGAGTAATCGCGCTCGTATTTTCAAATCAGCCTCGCGCTTCGCCCTCGTCTGATTTTGAAATTACTCGCGCGATTACTCCCTGAATTGTACTTCACTCGGTCCAATTACTATTACTAATAATCCAACATGGCGGCCATACTCCACCAGGCCCAGCTATTTACAGCGTACGTCTTTGATACTGGACATTTATCTTATAGCAAATTGACAGCTGTCAAAACAAGGTTTCCGCTGACTAGTATCACGTGACCACATCGCGGGCTCAAGTTAAGACCTGATCGAGGTCAGCTGTTTTTTTTTAAGTTGACCGCTGACCAGGTACTGTTTTTTTTTAATTGGATCGCAGGCTCAAGCCACGTTAATTTAACCAAAACGAGACAGCCAAACCAAAACGAGGCTACATTTTCCGCGCGCTTTCTGCAGCTCATAATTTCACATTCAGTTGGTTTCTTCATTTTGACCAAAACAATTTCATCTGCTTCGAAGGTTGTCTTTTAATTTGCGTAAAAGGCATAAAAATCAAGAACTCGTTAACAGATACCCCGGAAGGTGGATTTTCAAGTCATAAACTAAAAGGAAGAGCAAAATGATTTGTCTCAGGAAACGCTTAAAACTTGGTTTGACTTGCGTAATCGACGGCCGGACTGTGTGGTTGAAAAACAAAATGATTCAACGCTTCAAGGGCTTTCACTTTACCGCAGCATCTTGCAGCTCACCAACAAAGTTCACTTACAGTTCACCGGCATTAATAGGAGGAACGAGTAGCTCACAGTTAGTGGAAGAAGTTCTTTCTTTGGACAAACCGTTTGCTATTTTCAAGTGGTACCAACCTCTACAACACAGGTGACTGAATTAAAGGTCAAATGAACCAAAATTTCGAAAACTTTTCTTTGTGTCATTTCAAAGTGACCGAACACTAAAGAGGACTACTGGAATACAAAATCACGTAGAAATTGTCCTATCTGAGCTTTTAAGGGAGTAAAACAACATGGAGTACGGAAATATCCGAAGAACAAACGAAAACGTTTCTGAAATGGCCGCGCGCTTTACATGGAAGGAATGGAAACAAGCACGTGTTGTTGTGACGTCACTATTGGCGAGTGGATAAGGAGCTCAATGCTATAGGTGGTTTGCAGCCAATCTCTAGAGACACAGATGACAATGACGAAATGAACAAATGCTGGAGGACGAACAAAAGGAGCTAATGAGAGATCTATTGTTTTCGTCCACCAGCATGGCGGCGATGACGTAACGTGCAAACCACCTATACTTACTCTTTGCGATCTGTCGAAAAGTTCTTCGTTTTAACCTTTCGTTCTCTCTTCGAAAAAGGCCGAGGAAGTCGAACATGTGGTTTTTAACTTAGAGCGGTACTAGTATGAACCAATTAATGCACTGATTAATGGCAACGGAACCGTATGCTGGAACCTCCGATGACTCGTCTGACTGCAAAGAATACGATGTAAACAAGGACCGAATCGGTCAAGTGGATTGGTGAGCATTTGTTTACTCAATATACTGTAAAAGATCGCCGTAGAATGGTCAATAAATACATTGGAATCGCCCTTGAAGCATTTGCTTTGTTCTCTGTGGTGTTTAATTGTATTTTCGATGTATACTGTGAAGCCATACTTCCATGCTCTGCTGTTGTTTTGATCCGCGTTTCTTCTATATTAATATTCACCATACCATGAAAAGGTGGCCATAAAATTACAACTGCATGGTGTTCGCTTTCATTTCACGCATTTTATCTGCTCCCTGTGTTTTTTGTACATTTTCACTGTTTATTGTTATGCAATACCATAATTTCCATGCAGCTGTTTTTGTGAGTTCGATTTCATTCCGATGACACTGCGTGAACAATCCCAAAGGCTAGATAACATGTACAATCGTTGTAACAGGGGTATCCGTGAATTGACAAAATGCCAGTGATTAAATCTTATATGCTTTTTTTTAATGAAATGTTTACTTTTCTTTACAATCTTGACTTGCACTTAAATGCAGGTGCATTTCTGGAAACTGTGTGCCCATGCAAACTGGGCAGGAAAGTGTCTGCTGTCGTGAAATCTCAAAGTCATCTGATAAGATACCACATTCCATGTCCTGTATTGCTGAGAATGAGAATTTTACTGCTGTGTGCAGCTGTTATTTAGATAACTTATAACCAGTATCTAGAGAATGAAGGCCCGATTTATAATGAGCCACTAAATGGGGATGTATATGTATGCTTGTAAACATTGTCATATTTTTTGTCAGACCATCACCAACATAAGTATGTGTGTCTGGAAAAGGTTTCTGATTTTGGGTAATGCATGAATTATGTGGGATTGTCATGTAAGGAGTTCACCTACAATTGGTGTATGTCAGTATCAAAATGGCCACGGAAAAGAGCATAGTCATAATTTTGGTCTAGAAATGAGCAAGCTTGTGAATGGGTGGGCTGTACACTGATGCTAAACATCTCATGGCCATTAACAACCTCCCTGAAAGTTTTCCATTTGGTATATATTCTGTATCATTAAACTACTTGCAATAACTTGCATGATGTCAAAGTGATTTAACATAATTCATTGTCCCATAACTCCATCCAGTCTAGATGTGGTTACTTGCACCATTTGTACAGATACATGTATTTGTCATACCACCAAAACTGCTGCCAAAACAAATCAAGCATTCCTTTAGGATTAAAAATACTTAGATGATAAATTATTATGTCCTTTGACTGTAAAATGAAATATTATGTAGCTCCAGAGGGTATATAATTCATGCCACTAAGAATTTTATGAACCAAATGAGGAAAAAGGTGGTGAAAATTTTGTCACCCAAGGTTTGAGAGTATGGTGAGGGTGGTAAAGGGTATTTTCGTGAGCCGTGAATTGCCTTTTTAGTTTCCCGTGAAATGTGAAATGGCCGTTTTTTTCCTTGTGAAATGTGATTTTGTAATAACCATGATCTGTGATTTTTGATTATAGTTGTCTGTCAAATGAGAATCGGGTGGTTAATTGACTGTGAACTGTGATTTCGTTTCATGTTTCTTTAATTTTGAGAGAAATTATAACAATAGATGCCATATGGTACAGTACAAACTATACTGCGTTCCATTGCAATCTGAAACGTCATTCTTGACCCTGGGCCGTGATTGCCATGGAAACCTGTCTGGGATAGCTTTGCTCATCAATGGAAACAGCCTCTGAAGGTCGCGAGATTCTACCAAACGTAACTGTTTTGATGAGTTATATGGCAAACAGTAACAAGAAATCCTTAATCCACAAGGAGGTCTGTTTTTCAATGTTTGCCACGTTAAATCATGAGCCCCAAAATTAAACAATAACTGCAAGCACATTCTTACCTTATATCCAATGTGCATTTGTTTGTTTGTGGTTGTTTTTTCGCTGTTCACACCCTAATTTAAACTTGCATTGTACTGTAAACATTTAGTAAAAAAACATGTTCTTTCACCAATCTCGTTACAATCCCTGATGAAGTCTGTGTGATCAGAGGAAACCGGTCGAATAGCAAAGATGTTAACAAAAGCTGTGGCTGTGTACTGTTCGCTAGTTTAAAAAAAAAAAAAACACATCAGACAAGGGAGTGCTTTGACTGTAGTTCTTCTTCTGACCAAAGTAAGGGATTGTATGTTTTATCATGTGGGAGGGTGGGCTGGAGTAATTTGGGGGAGGGTCACCGAAAAAAAAAATCATCCTTAGCGGGAGGGTCATCCATTTATCAAACAGCATTTTTACTCTCAATTCAAACGTCTCAAACGTTATGGGTTCGTGGGTTTCCTTTACTGTACAGTTTCGAATGAATAAATTTTCGAAAACAATGGAAAATAGGCAAAAGGAAACTTACAACGTTTTTTATTAATTTTTTTTTTCGGGAGGGGGGTGGCCTCCTTTTTACTCTGACTATCTGTGAAGGGCCATGCTTTATTTTCAAGACATAAGTGGAGGGCCAAGGGTATCTTATTTAATAGTTAGTCCAGCCCACCTCCACGCCACCCCTCCCCCCCCCCCCCCGCCACATTACGTACACTCCCTAAGAACATCGCTTTTTTTTCTCGTGAAACGTGAAGTCCCCATTTTATTGTCCGTGAAATGTGAAACAGCCGTTTTATTTCCCGTGAAACGTGATCAAGACCCCCCCCCCCCCCCCTTTACCACCCTCTATGGTATTATATATAGATTGAGTACGTTTTTCCTCTTTTCTGTCAGTACATGCAGATATGTTGCCAAAAGGCAATATACCTATTGAATACATGAGAAGCTGTCATCTTGTTTTTGGAAAAAAATAAATAAATAAAAAAGAAAAATTAAGAGAGAGCTTTCTACGTGAAAGTACCGTAGTTTTTCGGTTATAAGGTGCACTCGCCTATAAAACACACCCCAAACTCAGCAACACTTGGTAAAAAGACGCACCATCAACTGAAAGTAACATCAGAAGGACTAGAAACACATGTGGAGCGAACAAAAAACCGTGCATAAATAAACAGCCAAAAAAGTAGAGGGAACACATTTTATTAAGTTTATGTACTTGCGACCTACGAAATAACCAAATGTTTGTAAATAAAACAAGAACGTTGCATCCTGATTCGATTCGAGCGAAATTGTCACATGCGCGGGCGAATAAAACTGTAAAAACTGATTCACTTTGATTATTCAGTAGCGTAAACACTAGCGACGAGAAGGCTCGAGTAACTGACCACAAATGTCAATGCACAAAAATGGATGGATGGACAAAGGTTTGTTTAATTTCTTAAAAAAAAAAAACATGAGTTTCCATATCTCGCAATGGAGGTGTTTGCGATGTTAGCACTATAACTTAAGTATCACATTACAGAGCACCTGCTTTTTAAGCACGTCCGATATGCAAACAGACGGCTTTGTTTTGAAAATACTCGCGATGTTCTTTTATCTCGCATTACCAGTTTTGAACAAGTTGAATTGAAGTTCTGCTTGCCGATATATGGCAAGCTAAGGCGACATAATTAATTTTCAATTTGGAGCAATTGCCTGGCTTTCGGCTTCTAAATCTGAGACAACTTGTTCCCGTGAGGTCAAACTCCCGTCCAGGTTGCCGTGTGAAGAGGACGCTCAGTTACTCCGCTTTCTAGGATATTATTATCCAACCACTAAGATCATCCTCCTTGAATGTTAAGAAGCGCTTACTTTTCCGAAAGGATGCGAAGTGAAAGGCTCTGGCCAAATATATTTACGGCTCCTGTTCATTACGTAAATTCGATTTGTACGCCACTGATAAGGATGTCAATGGTTTGCACGGACGTCTCAGCTCTTCACATCCCAGCAAACTTAATATAAGATCGAATTATCAGAAAGAGCAAAAGGATCACTCTACTTCCAGCTATTTGAAACAAGATGGAAAATGTCTACTGCTAACTTTCTGCCGTTTTGCAAACGCTGAGCGAATACATTAGGAATTGCCGCTTGAAGTCGTCCCGTTATTCCGCGGTCTAGAATTGTTGTCGGTGTTGCTTCTTTTCTGGCCGATTTTTGTTTTGAATTCCACATTTTTATTCTTTAAAAAAGTTGGTACGGCATCATCTTTCAAGTCAGTCTTCGTGGCTTGAAAGCTGGAACTAGCAAACTCCTTGCCACGAGATTTTGTTTGAAGATGTGTGGTGTGAAATGTAAAATGGTCTGCACAAGCGATTCCCTCTTCAGTCTTATGAGCCATTTCCTCCGTAGTTTTGGGTCATGTGGAAACTTGAAAGTACTTTCTTTACACTTGGAATTGTTGCCGCAGTTTATTGCAACACAAAACACAGTGCTTTCCGCTAAAAAAACGACACTAATTTCAAGACTCACTTGTAGTTTTTAATGTTCCAGCAATTTTTCAGCTCGCCAATAGTGACGTCACTACTGTTAATTCCGACAAATTCCCGACAATTGACCCGACCGCTCTACGAATATCACAGCCAAAACGAAGCACTTTTCAGCATCCAATATCTCTGGGATGCAATACCCGATCAGTCTGAAACTCCAGAATATGTTTATTTCTTACTTAAGCTACAAAATTCAATAAAAATTGACTTAAGAAAAAAACTTTGAAATTTTGGTTCATTTGACCTTTAAATAAATTGTAGCTTAACATTTGCTTTAATCGTTGTTACGTTTGTTCAGGAATGAAATTTGTATTTTTCTCTCGACTGGATAAATAACGGTCATCTGTACTCGTTTTGTACGCAAAGAAGTAGTTGAATTGTTTGTTTGTTTAGTTGTTTTGCTTATAAGCCACTTGATGCGAAGTTGCATCAAGTTACAATAATAACCGTGGAGCTCCGCTTTTAGGCTTGGCTAAATCTATATATTACTTGCTTTGCTCAAATGCAACTAAAAATCACCATCATGTTCTCCACAAACTCCGCTCTCCCAACTGATCCACCTTTAAATTTCGTCTCCTCATATCCCCATACAAGCTGACACCATCCCCTCTCCATGGACAGCATTTGGTTGTTTCTGATGTTTCTGGTGTCAGCTTGTAATGATAAAGAAACTGCTAATTATTGAACAAGAGGTGTCTAGTTTATTTCCATCCCCCGCCTATCCCCCTTCATATTACATTCTACCTTATTTTTACTAATTTTCGCACGTATAGTACTTTATTTCGCGAGTATTTAATTTCGCGATTTGGGGAGATAAAGAGAACCGAGGCTTATTTAGTTTCGCTATAATCTCACAAAAATCCGTTAAGTAAAGATAAGTTAATTTGGAAGACGTTTTCGTTAACAGTTCCAGAAACCAGATAACAAAACCGAAAGTAACCACATCAAAATTGCGATGAATACAAATCTCGCGAAAAAGCTTACTACAATAGCAGTACGAGTCTTGTATGAGCAACCAATTCAAGACTTTTCAGCAACTATAAATTTTGTACTGTTTTATTGACATAATGCTCATTAAATTTCGCGATTTAAATTTTCGTGCAGTCTATTTTTAGCGAATATTAAATTTCGCGAATTTTTTTTTAAATCGCAAACATTAGTAAGACTTACGCTCTTGCAAACTTGAAAGCCAAGTAATAGTCGCTGTAACGATCCCAAATCAACGGATACTCAGCGTAAATTGCACCTGAAGGACAAAAGATTCCATTGTAAGCAATAATAATAATATAATAATAATAGGGGAGCAGGGATGGCGTAGTGGTGAGAGCACTCGCCTTCCACCAATGTGGCCCGGGTTCGATTCCCGGACTCGACGTCATATGTGGGTTGAGTTTGTTGTTGGTTCTCTTCTCTGCTCCGAGAGGTTTTTCTCCGGGTACTCCGGTTTTCCCCTCTCCACAAAAAACAACATTTCCAAATTCCAATTCCATCTGCTTGTAGAGCGCATTTGAACATATACACATGGAAAATGCGCTATATAAGTTCTAAATTATTAAATTATTATTATTATTAATTATTTTCGTGAGAAGGGAAAGAAGTGAATGAAACGAGGCCACACAACAAGCTTAAAAACAGGTCCGCAATACATGCAGAATCACGTCAGTGGTAGTTTAATTCCACGGCCGCAGTCAAACAAAAAATCATTTGGTGAACAAGCTATGGCATTGCTGCGTCACTATTTTAAGAGACGAAAAGGCTTGCAAGTCGCAGAAATCATACCCTTCAGTTAATCTACCATAGTAAAGATGTCCTTGTCAGGTGAAGCTGAAATGTTCCAACGTTATTAATAATTTGGACAAGAAGTTTGTAGTTATATCTTTTTAACAAAAAAAAACCATCAGTTAACCTCCAGCGCTCAGTGGTTAAGAACTAATTCAAGAAAACCCAAGATTAAAATTTCACCCGAGGTTTTCATGGCGGTCATTGAAAGAGTTCCTTACAGGCAATTTTAAAGGTAAAGAAGTCTCAAAGTGATTATGAGCAATTAAATCAGAATCAAAGTTCTCACTAACCCTAGGTCAGTTCAATCAGTTAATTAGCTCGTTCGCTCGCTCGTTCGTTTGTTCGCTCGTTCGTTCTCCACTCCTTTCTAATTGATATTTTCAAAGAACAGAATGATGACATCGATATCTCCCAAATTACAGCAGCCTTGAAGAAATACAGGTGTTAAGTTGATATAACTTTATTTTATTACTTAAATAGTTGATCAGTGCTTAACTTCCTAGAAATGTTTAATTATGAATTAAATCTCAGAAAATTGTAACGTTACGAAATGTTTCAACTTTTTCTTTCTATTTCTTTATAAACGACTGATCTGCCTGAATAAGCTATAGCGCTATTTGCGTATCAGTCCAGTTTGTAACTGTTTTCCATTCGCTTACATTTGAATAATTTGTATAAATAAATAAATAAAGCGTTAATAAAGTGTTTTTTTCCCCTTTTTTCCTTCCTTCGTTCGTTTATTAACTCATTCGTTCGATCGTCCGAGTTTTAGCAACGACGACGGCAACGGCAACGAGAACGCCACAAAACATTAGGCTTAAGGGGGGACTAACTTAACTACAAAATGAGCTAACATTGTTGCTATGGAAAGTTCCCAACGCTAATATCTTGGAAACCCTAACTTGCACAGGCAAGCTGTCTGGCTATGTTTTTACAATCAAAAAGGTTTACAAGATTTTTCGAGTCACAACCATATTTGGTAAGTCACGTGACCAGAACAGAAAAAGGCCTAAAACTCGAGTGGCGTACACTTCTGAATATCGAAAATGGTGCCAATGGTTAACAATCGAAAAGGTGCAAAACTCTACGTATCGATTTTTGGAAATTCGCATTTTTCTGAGATTTATGACGTCATAAGCACGCAAATTCATACCATTTCATCATTATCGTTGCAGTTATGTACGTTAACAACAATTGCTTACGTAGGCTTGTAAAGAAGGCTGGAATATCTCCGATTGGCAAAAAAAATCGGAACTTCACATAATTTTCTCCAAGTTTTAGGGATTTTTCTCTCTAAGGCGCGGTTGAGGCCTGGGGCAAGTTACGCATGCGCAATAGCAATTTATTAATTTTACATGTTGACCTCTTCTCACGTTGCACCAATACAGTGGCAAAAACACCGAAAAACTGTGTTTTACAAATACAGTCCGCAAAAATCCCTTGGCAACAACGCTAAATCTGTAGTTAAGTTAGTCCCCCCTTAATGAGCGAAAACAATGGCTCTGCACGTGCGTTTTACATTTTGGTACATTTCTTTCCCGTCCTCTGCAAAACAACGTGAAATGACCAAATTTTAGGTTTTCTCGAGAACGGGAGCGTGTAACTGTAAAGTTTTCTTTCTTTTTCCTTACTTTAACGGCGTTCATAACAATTTAGTCCCTGAATAGCTCGCCAGTATTTTCCAAGTTAAACAAATTGGAATAATAGCGAAAGCGTTACAAATAAGAGAAGTTATATTTTGAAGTGACGTTTTCATTGCCGTCGCCGTCGTCCCTTTAGCAACGACGACGGCGACGGCAACGAGAACGTCACTTCAAAATACAACTTCTCATTTTTGTAACGCTTTCGCTCTTATTCCAATTTGTTTAACTTGGAAAATACTGGCGAACTATTCAGGGACTAAATTGTTATGAACGCCGTTAAAGTAAGGAAAAAAGAAAGAAAACTTTACAGTCACACGCTCCCGTTCTCGAGAAAACCTAAAATTTGGCCATTTCACGTTGTTGTTTTGCAGAGGACGGGAAAGAAATGTATCAAAATGTAAAACGCACGTGCAGAGCCATTGTTTTCGCTCATTAAGCCTATTGTTTTGTGGCGTTCTCGTTGCCGTTGCCGTCGTCATTGCTAAAGCTCCCTAAAACTCCCTAATCAACGGCAACGAAAACGTCATTTGAAAATGTAACTTCTCCTTTATCGTAACTCTTTCGAGATCATTCCAACTGCTGTAACCTGTAAAATGTGGGCGAACTATCCTGGAGCTAAATTACCAAAAACGGCGTTGAAGTTGGGAAAAAGAAAGAAGAGTTCACCGTCACACGCTCACGTTCTCCACAAAACCTAAAATTTGGTCATTTCACGTTGTTGTTTTGCTGAGGACAGCAAAGAAATGTACCAAACTGTAAAACGCACGTGCAGAGCGATTGTTTTTGCTCATTTAATCTATTGTTTTGTGACCTCGTTGTCGTCGCCGTCGTCGTTGCTTAAGTTCTCTAATTCCTTAGAGAGGAGAGGTCATCATATGTTATCAGTGTCAGACTTTAGTGTGACAGTTTTGAAAAACTGTAAAAACAAAACAAAAACCAAAGTACTGCTCAGAATTAAGCTTTCGTTTGAGTCGTCACACTGAAGGATTTCATTCACACACTTCAGACATACAACATCAAATCCCTAAGATTCTATTGCTCTGAGAGCACAAGTTAAAATTCCTGCGATAATTAAGTTAAATCCAATTTTTTTTTCACCAGAAAATTGAAAACGTGTGGTCTTAAAAAAACTGTGCATATTTTCACGTTTGCTGTCGAACTGTAACACCGGTGAATACGATACATGCATTTAACTGACTTTAAAGACCATAATGAAAAATCATTTGCTTTAAACACTACAAGTAAGTCTTTAACCTTTAATTAACTTCTCTCCATTGCCAAGCAAATCCGGCAACGGTGCGACCTTTTCACTCAACTAAGCAGTAAACTGTTCCATCTTGTGAAACCGTGTATTACACTTTGCAAGAATATGGTCTTGAGTTTAAGGTTAAAACAATCATAAGATAATGAAAGTCATTTACCAGTACTTTCATTCAGGAGCGCTTAACTGTGCAAAGCGGTTCAGTGTTTAAGTCTGTGAATCAAATCATCAAGTGTGATCATTCATATGAAAGCAACTGAGCCGAAATCTCCCGCAGTAACGTTTGTAAAGAACTTATACACCACATCAAATTAACAAAATTAGCATCCAAACTGACTATATATCTACTGCAACAAATATCTCATCACCATTTTCGCGTTGAAATATGATCTTTCACTAGCGTATATTGACCGAAATTCTTCCGGCATGACCTCTACCACCTTGAATTTTCTGTCGGGAGTAAACCCTTCTTTACTTTCAGAGAAATATAACGTCTGTGTAACGCACACGATCTAGCTGTAAGCTAATCACAAATAACTTTCATTATCTCCACATCCAACCAATGCTTCTAATATACTTTGACAAAAAGCATCTAGCGACAGGAGTTTTCATTAATCAGATGTCTGGGGTTAAAATTCAGTGTTTGTATCAATTTAAGTGCTCACTTTAAAATAACCTTAGTTGTATCTGCTGCAGTAAATAAGCACAGTTTGTCGTGATTTCACCTAAGGTGCCTATACTCACAACCTAAAACTACACAGACGTTTGAACGAAAAAAATATAATTTCTTTTACCTATCCCAGTAGATGCTGAATTCCAGTTATTTGCTGCTTCTTCAAGCTGAAATGAAAACCAATCAATCAATACCCTCTATTATAACTTGCCACTCTTTGCTGGCCAAGGCAAAGAGGCATTAATTATTCGGGACACCTATGCTTAATTTAAAAGACAACTATTTACTTACTATTAAATTATCAAACTAAAACAGGCTCCTTAGCTATTTTTAACTGTTCCATTACTTTGGTAACAAGGCAGTTTTTTTTTTCTCATTTATCCTTTCCTCCCCTCCCTACTCTCCAAGGCTGTGCTCTAAGAAAAAGGTTTGGGAGTTTTGACTGAGTAATTTTGTGCAAACACTAAGATTTCCTTGTCACCCAAAGGCAAAAGTAAGTCACCAGGGGCCACTGGGCACTGCTAGAGCACAGCCCTGCCCTCTAAATCTATAAAATTTCTTCCCACCTTTCCCTTCTACCAGTTTACTGACCTTTTGATACAGAGAAGCATTTAGTAAACTGATCGGCTCTAATGTAGCAAAGAGTGTGTGATGCTCTGCCCTGGTAATTTTGTTCCTGAAAACACAGCAGTGCAAAATTTAATGGTTACAAACAATGTACTCTTCATGTCCCAATATCAAGAACTAGTTTCAAGTAACTGTGAAAACATGGACAATAAGCAATTTATTTTTGGTTAGCATTCGCTACAGTACCGTGAACTGAATCTTTAAAGTGCACCTAAACCCAAAAATTTTTTTTCACTAAAATAAATCTTTGCACCTGTTTGAAACGCATTGCGCCTTTTTTTACCAAATCTTGACTAGTTATTTTGACTTTTCTAGGGTGCTAAAGTTGCAAAATCTGGCTCCACGACCGAGTCAGAAGGGCCTTGGGTCTATTCTCGATTTAACGTCATAAACTGCTTTGCATGCATGTTTACAAAGACTTAATGCGATGTAAATCAGTTTGTGACGTCAAATGGAGAATAGCCCCAAGTCCCTTCCGGCTCGGACGTGGGGCAGACGATCGCCAGATTTTGCAACTTTAACTAGATCAAGGGAGTCGAAGAAATTATTATTGGGAAGAATGGAAACAGAAAGGCATATAAAAGGCAACCGGACCTTGCACTGGCGTGCATCACAAAATTACTGGTCCAAATCTAGATATAAATGCTGTAAATGGAACTGTGTGCTTGTTCGACTGTAACTGGCCACTGGTGCAGAGAAGATAAAACAGGAAATACCAGTGCGTTTCTTTTTTGGGAGAAAGTCCAAATCCGTATTTGCGAACATAAATCAAATAAAGTGGATTCTCGATCAGACAATTCTGAGCGTTTAAAAAAAAAAGTATTTTAAACAAGACGGTTTTCCGTGCCAAAATGGTACAACACAATTACCGTACATGACATTATAACTGACAAGTGTCGCCATTTTTCCTATCATGAAGAGCTCAAGGTCAAAATAGGTAGGTTTTCTGTGTACTCTGGTAATATTTACAGCAATTGTAAGCACCTTTCCTACAGTTCAAGAATTTGAGTGCAGTAATACATTTCGTTGCTCTGTGCTTTTTGTACAATGTTTTGTACTCAGTCCGCGGTTTGTACCCAGTCTGCAGCCTTCAGTCCATATTTTATACTCAGTCCTCGTTTTATACCCAGTCTGCAGTCCGGATCCGCAGTCTGGGTCTACAGTCCGCAATCCATGTCTTACACTGACCGTCCCCAGCTCTCTCCTTGAATGGCTTCCAAAATGGCGGTCTTTAAACGAGCGTTCGTACACCAAAAAGTCTGCTATGCAGGCTAATGTTTAACAGAAAAGGGTTAATGAAAATGCACCATGCAGTCTGGCTAATGGAGTTCACACTGCTGGCTGGGAGAAAGAGAGATCCTCGAATGTTAGAGTAAGATATACTCGTAAGAGCCAAACTTTGAAGGTCAATGATAACATCAAAGGACAAATGGGAGTCGTGTTTGGCTGTCTATTTTATTCACCATCAAAGTGGTAAAAAATAGCTGTTTCGGTGTTTGATAAAAAAGTAGGAAAAAATAGCTGTTTCGGTGTTTCGGTGTTTCGTTTCGCTGTTTCGCTGTTTCGTTTCGGTGTTTCGTGGTTTAGTAATGCCCACTGGCTAATGCTTTCTTTACTCAAACTTTGATGTGACTGCTCATTTTGGTTTATTACTAATGATAAAGTGTCCTAGGGGAGGGGGGTGGGATGAGTATAATAATGATGTTTCCCAGGGAAATGTTCTCTACCAAAGATGTTGTCACTGAAAAATCGAACAGTCTACAAAACAGTAATTAAGTTCAAAGCAAATTAACTCACCTAAGAGGTTCCGCATATAACACAAACAGGCTTTTCAAGCACTCATGGTAGATTTCCTCAGCATAAACTAACTCCTTCACACATCGAAGTCTGGGATCTTTGACTGCAATGCAAAACATCAAAACATATAGAATTGGACAGATTCTTTCACACATCTCCAATTTAATGCTATTTCAGAAAGGCTGTAAGTTCTCCAGCCAGGAAACACACAGGTTTGTACAAAACCTTTAGGAATTCTGCAAGATCATTCTCCTTTAACTTTATACATTAACCATTATGCTCACCATTCAGTTGTAAAACACATAAACATTTGACTACGTCTGACATGTTTTAACCCCCTCCCCCCTCCCCTCAGGTTGTGATTCAACCACAAGAAACATACGCATTACAGATTGCATTACATATTGCATTACTATTGGTCTGCAATCAGCTTCCTCACTACATTCGAAAGTTACTTTACTTGTGTTTATCAACATGGGCTCAAACTGTGGTTGGAGAGCAGAGAATAGCCCATTTTACAGTTGTCTGCTCAGCGACCAGGCCTTTGAATGGAAGTGAGGCTGGAGGTGACCTAGTTTTGATACAAACATGTCTGTCTTTCTCATGCAAATGTGGACTAGTTAGCATAAGAACAATATGATTAACATGAGAAAAGCAGTGAGGTCTGTATCAAAACAAGGTCACCTCCAGCCTGGCTTCCTCTCAAAGACCAGGTCACTGAGCGCACAACTGTAAAATGGGCTATTTTTACAATTTACTTCAGGGAACATGATCTATTTGACAAAAAAAAATTATTCTGAAACCCACTGCTTCATCATAACTTCAACCTTTTTAACTGACAGCACTTTAAGAGAGATCAAGAAGCTCTTCACCCAAGTCAACTTGAACTGCCTGAGTGAACCACACTCTATTAATTAAGTGGTCACTCAGGAAAGGTCCCAACCTCATAACATTTATTTCACCAACCCGTCTTTCCAAGAAGACACTTACATTTGGTCCTGATCAAGCAGGGTTTTGCCCCTCAATGGAATAAAAAAGATGCCAATAAGGAATTTTGCTGATGGTTAGGCAGAATTCAGATTTTCCCTTACTGCAATTAAATCCTGTCACATGAGTCCAATGATGGGAGGCTCAACTGCACATAATCAAGATATTCTACGGTGAACTTACTTGTGTGCAGGTTATCCAGTTGAAAATTAGACAGCATTTTCTCAACATCCTCAATGGCAATTTCTGCATTCTCCACAGATGCTGCACTTGCCTCAAGATTTAGCAATTGCTTTTCAGGCAAAGTGCGGACTTGGTAATTGGTTAAGTTGTACTCCTGGCAAATTCCAGCAACAAGATCCCTAACTGTCATGTTCCGTTCAGCACTCAACTAATGACAAAAAAATTAAAGGGTGTTACTGAGTCAATGTAAGATCTCTATTTACTCCAATTATCACCAGTAAATTTGCTTCTAAGGTTATCTTGAAAATAGCCTTCCAGCTAACAAAAACTATCCTTTCATATACTGCTTATAAACATTATTTCAATTTTTAGAGAAAGGATCTAAATATCTTGTAGCAAACACTGTTGTTACTAGGAAAATTTATTTTAAATATAAATATTTTACATTTGTGCTTTCAAGACCATATAATTGCCATAGAAAAGAGGGAATTCCACATAATGATATTTTAATATCACTGGTGCCACATCTATGATTTACCATTTTTTGCCCACAATTTATTTTACCATGCAATGTGGAGCCCTACATATTGAAAAAATTAAAAGTGACAGAGAATTGACTTCAACAATTTTGGAATTTATAGTGATTGGCAACAGAACATGAACATTGTAAGTGTTGGTTATCCAAGTACTCTCTGGAAAAAAAATCCTGAACGTTTTAGGTCCATGACCAAGTGCACTAACTGGAGGTAAAAGACATCCCATACAGCAAAAAAATATGCTAAAACAGCGCTGCTTAAAAAGGAGGTGTAAGAAGTTTGACATACATAACTAATAACTGGTCACTGTCTTACATTTTAGTTTTATAACATTTTTTTGTTTGGGATTTTTGTAACTCTTTTTAATTTTTGTGCAAAACTTAGGCTGTATAGGAACTGGGACTGAAAGCATGAAGTCCAACAGAGAGCAACAACTTTAATTAAAACTGTTCATATGTAAATTAAAGTAGTAGCAAACAGCGTAAAACTGAAGTGATAAACTAAAGTACCCGGGTGTCTAGTCCCAAATTATCAGTATTGGCCAGGGAAAATCCCTGGCCCCTAGCCCTTAATGACAACCCTGCAGACAGTATTTGGGATCAAATAATAATAATATTCTTGCCTGGCCTGCAGTAAAATCAGCCAAGACCAGTGGGGATAGAGCCTTCTCAGATGCTGCTCCAGTTTTATGGAACGCCTTGCTGTCAAGTCTTAGGGCCATCGATAATCTTATCATATTTAAGAGACAGCTCAAAATGCATCTTTTTAGGCAAGCGTATTTTAATGTTTACATTTTATATTTCTGTGTGAGGTTATTTTTATTTCTGTAATTATAATATAATTAGCACTTTAGATATAGTTTTTACATTTTTAGCATAGTTAATTTAATTTTTAATGACATTTTATCGATTGTAATAATTGTAAAGCGCATTAGATCATATATTTTTAATGAATGTTTGTGCTATGTAAGTAAAACATTTATTATTATATTATTATTATGTTTGAACCCACCCTCACCCCTCTAGAAATTTCAGTTTTACCTCATACTTTCCTTAAAAGCAGAGCTGTGTTCTAGCAGCACTCAGTGGCCCCTGGCAACATACTTTTGCCTTTGGCTGGGCTCCCTGCATTTCAAAGGTTCAGAATTTCAGGCTCCCAAAAATTTTTCTTAGAGCACAGCTCTTGAAAACATTTGGCTTTCAGGAACCCCCTTCCCTTAAAAGTTCTGATGACCTTCAATAGGGAGAGATTGGTATTTCTGGAAACATGCATTCAATTTTTCTTCATGGGGCACACTGGCAAAGCTTGTGCTAGCAACTACTGCCAACAATTGAAGGGCCGAGTTTGTAACCACCCCATGCTGACTTTTAGGTTGATATTTGAGGGTTAATTAATCCAAAGGAAACAAGATAAAACCTGAATTATTTTTTGCCTTCATATTGCCCTCATTTGCAGTATATGACCGATCACAGTTCTTTCAAATTACCTAGCACCATTTGTTTCCTGGAGTTTGGTCACACTTAATTTGCTTAGAAAACAGAAGTCAATCCAGATGCAGAGATGCCCACCTCTGGAGATCTGAAACCAGGAGATTTTTTTCATGAGAAACTAGAGCATTTTGTCCTTGG
Source organism: Pachyseris speciosa (assembly GCA_016490735.1). Taxonomy (NCBI): domain Eukaryota; kingdom Metazoa; phylum Cnidaria; class Anthozoa; order Scleractinia; family Pachyseridae; genus Pachyseris; species Pachyseris speciosa. The sequence continues at coordinate 163,001 of JAEMWC010000566.1, read as the reverse complement.
GTTAAACTGGTTGAATGTTTGTCCAATCAGTCTTTTAACTGTATATCAATATATGGTAATGATCACAGCAAGAACATATTTTCCTTGGTCTCCAAAAAAGGCCTGTGGTAGGTTGGGTGAAACAGACACACAAATGCAGTGTCGTAAACTGACATTAAATGGATTAAAAAAATGTGAAAATTTGAATTCAGATACTGGCTGCTTTTAATCAAGATGCCTTGAGTTCCTTTTATCTAAAAGATTTGGTGACCTGTCTGGAAAAGCAGGAGACAAGGAGATCTGTTCCACATCCAGAAGACTCCCAGATTATCCAGGAGAGTTGGCATAAATGAGAAGTCAGCGTAAAACAGTTATGCTATCAGACTCTCCATTAAAATGGATTTGACAAGGAAATCACTATCCCTTGCAAGACAGCAACTGCTGGAGTACAAAATGGGTCTAGATTACAGGTGACCTCAATATGGAAATTAAGCAGTATTGCCAACAAAATTATTCCCTGCTAGCAGAGGCCTCTTTTCCTTGTATTCAGCGTGCTTGAGAAAAGAGACCTCTGCTATGGGTTGAAACGATCTGTGTTGAGCATGCATCGCAGTTTCTTAGCGACCAACTCATCACATGATGTTTTTAGCACGTGATCAAATGAGAAACAATACATGGAGCATGCGTTTTAAAACCGTGGTGGCAGCTTAATCAAAGACCATTTTGACCCCTGGCAGAGGTCTCTTTTCTCCCGCACGCTGAATACAAGGAAAAGAGGCCTCTGCCAGCAGGGAAACAAAATTATTTACATGAAGTCGAGACATTTCCCTAATGCCATGAAGAAAATTAGGTGGAAATCTGCAGAATTGTATGTTTATTTTTTAGTTTTGAGTGCACACTTTTTTGTTCAGTGAGAGATCATGAAACTCAAAACAAGTGTTGGAAAACTGTTGAAAATAAAGGACTGCAAGCAAACTTTGGCAATCAACTAAAACGGAAAAACATAACCAAGTTATTTAATATCCTAAATTTAAGCAATTGAAAGCTACATTTTGCATTTAAATGTATCACTTTCTCAATCCTGTCTTTCAATACAATGTCAATACTTACTATAAGCTTATTCAAATTATAACTGAAAAGCAATCAAACTGATTGAAAATTTAAAAGCGGAATGAAATCGACCAGTGAAAATTAGATTTAAATACTCTGTTGAAATCAACAACAATGACGGCTACGAACAAACATTGTGTCCATTTTGTTCATTACATTTCCACGCTCTTCCACAAGAAGTGAACAATATACTACACTAATTATTTATTTCAATCTCAATTTAAATCAAGGTTTGTTTTGGTTGTCTTTGTAGAAATGTAGAGCCTCGCGTGTCACAAAGTACCACAAAAACCACAAATTACATGAGCTTTTAAGTGTTACAGCCCTTCAAGCATTAAATAACTATAAAAACATTCCCAGATAAAATACCTTACTTCGATTAACTTTGTAAATGATCAATCGACTTAGTTTTGCCCTAAATCAAAATTCCGCATGATATTAAGGGTTTTTTCAGCAAGAATCGCAAATGTCGGTAGAAATAGTTGATCGGCGACCGAGTGGGTTTGCAGACCGGAAAACGGCTATTGACCACAAGGAAACTACTTACAAGGGTCACATTTAATACAGTGAGCCGCTTAAAAAATTCACAAAATCAAGCCCGCTAATCTGTGTGTTTTATTGTTTGGCAATCCTTCGAAAGCAGCCTGAAGAGCTTCATGCTGGTATATACGCTCCGAAATTCCCGCTTTTGTTTAAGAAAGTTGACTAACATCCCTCCCTATGCGTAGCCGCTTGGAGTTCACCGAAACACAACATTTACAACATGCAAACCAGCACCGGTGCCGAATTAACATGTTTAGGACAACATTTCCGCATGAAACCGACAGTTTAATAAACTAATTCAACTCCAGGACGTGCATAGTGGATTTTCCGTTGCAAACATTTCCAGCTGAGGCAAAAAGCATGACAGGATAGAAGACAGACGTTTTGAATCAACATGTCCCAAAGATAAGTGAACTCTCATTGATACTCCGAACTCGTCCCTGAATCTCAGCTGAAATATCACATACAAATTTCATTGAAACGCAAATTAGGCGCTTGCCAGCAAACATTAGACAAGCAGCTATGCAAACATAGGGAACTGCGTCAAAATTCTAGATATAAAATCTGCAGTATCTTAGAAATGTTTTCACTATCAAACTTGATGCAATGGACGATCAACTCACCAATCGCGGTTTTCCATCGGGCAGGATTGCTTTTACCATAAAACTCTGTCCTTGTCCTTCGTCCATACGGAGTATGTTCAACACTCCCAGCAGCGTTTGGTCAGTCATTGATCTTGTACGATTTAACAGCGTGATTGAGGAACCAAACGAATGTTTCCGCTGTCGTGTTTTCGTGCTCGTACTGGCAGTCGCCATTTTGCAGCATGAATTCCCGCTATGCCGTGCTACAGTCAAAACAACGCAGAACAAAATAAAATCAGTGTAACGGCACAAAACGCGTCCATTACGAAATTGCTGTAGCTGGACTTATGAACATTTCCATTTCTCTGGCCGTGTAAATGCCAGCATCATGTCCATTCGCTGGTTAATTCGATTTTGACGAGGGATTTGTCACTCACTTGACCAGCGAAACTGCTGATCCGTGAACTATGCATCAAACAAAGCAGATTGCTAAGGAGCAATTTGATACACCCAAAAGCTCTACCGGGGGAATTAGTACACGGACGAACATAAATTACCGTCATTATGCCATCAAACTATGATTAGGTTTCATCAAAATCCGAAACACTTACTTTTAATATGATTTTGTGTTGGGCGGTTAGCAGGTATTAACGCCATGTGGGTCTTATCAGCTACACCCTTCTACCACAAATATAAATACATCAGATGGCCGTGCAGAAACCAAGGGAAAACTAACCTAAATGAATTTCTCTGTTGTTGTCCTTTCCTTCAGTGAAAAGGCGAGCATGTTGAAATTTTGGCAAAAGTTATCCGTTGGTCTACAAAAATATATCTTTGATGATAGATTAGCCTGTTGAAGCTGGGAAAAATTTTCGCCAGGAAAATACTGAACTGAACGGCTAAAAATTGATAATAAAATTTAAAGATGTAAAAAAGCTAATGAAAGAGATTGTTAATATCAGTTATATTAGAAAAAAATAATATAAACCCTCAAATTGATCAGAATGACGATTTTTCAGTTTTTGTAGAGTCCTACTCACTATTCGATCGTACCGCGAAAGTTTAAATCGACAAAATATTTGCGCTTAGTAGCTATGCTGTTAAATCTGGCTTTAACTTTTCGTTTCTTTGCTATCATTCGTCTCAACAGATGACAAAAATTGGCTTAATTTAACCTTAACAATACAGTGACACCAGCTCTAATGCTTTTTACGGAGAAATATCATAACACAAATGGGATCAAACCACAAAGATTTGACCTCATGATCTTGTTTACCTTAAAACTCTCAATTAAGCTGTTTTCACATAAAATACATTTAGGCTCCACCAAGGAATTTCCTTCCGTCAGCTAACAATAACTTGGGCATGCAAGCTTTAAAATAGAAAAAAAATTAAATGATCAGCTGTCAGTGAAACGCTACTGGAAATTTCCTCTGAAGCTGAAGGTAGCCAATGAGAAATCGATCTGAAATGAAGTTCTGACACTAGCTTTGACAACTGGCCGTGAGTGATAGATGTGACAGCTGTACTAATTATGGTTTCTCGCTCCCTCAGGAGTGGTTGTGCAGCTCCTATAATAGATCCATTATAGAATTACGAAACCATAAACGTTGACTAGTTTCCAAAACACATCACAAAAAGACGGGATTCATCAGATTAGCCTGCTTTTCTTTTCAACAGGGTAAAGAAACAGCAACAGCTTCGCTTGTTCGGGATCGGAGGAAAGCTCAGCTGGGAGCCTAACATAAAACTAACGTCAGCCACAGGGAGCTGGTTTTCAAGGAAAACAGATGGGTGATGCTACCGAAACCACTCGAACATTTCCCACCCTAAACAAGAAACCGCCACTTACAAATTTTCCTTACTATACTCCTCCAATCTTCTATCAAGCTCGTAGTTACCCCTCCCCCCTCCCCCCTTCCCCCTCTTCTCCCAGCCCCTACAAAAAAATGAAGTTTGAATAAAGGATCCAATCCCGCTCTTCGGGCTCCTTGTGTTATTTAGTAAAATAATAGAGTTTAGTATTTGCTGTGATTGGCATTATTTGCTCAGATGTTCGTGACCAAGTATTTCCTTACTCTAAAAAAAAAAGCATTTTGGCATTGGATTTCCGTGCAGACCAAGATCAGCAATAATCATGAATTATTAAGCATACTCAACAAGTATGCAGTAATATGATTTGGCCCGGTTACCGGCTGTGGTTAAACCGAATGATCTTTACCAGGGTTTGCAAGTGTCCCTTGGTTGAAATATTGTAACCGCGTCCTTCCGTGGCCACTGTGAGGCTCGCTTCTGTTAGGATACTCCGAAATGACCTTATTTCGAACCTTGGTCTAAAGATAAATCCGAACACACTATTCACGGACAGCCATTCCTTGCACTAGACCCCGTTCAGATCTTCAGATTCAGGCCAACGAAAAGTGGTCGAGAATTTTTGAAGCTAAATTTTCAGTTTGTCGCCATCAGATAAAACACATACAACACACCCCTGCCCAGTCCCTAAGGTGTGGTCGGCCGCAAGATGGTTAGATAACTTAGCAGCTTCCAGTTACAAAGAAAAACTAACCAACTCGAAAAACAATTTGCTAAACAATTTGCAAATATTTGCCACGGAAACAGCGACAGCTATGTTCGAGGAAATACGAATTCCTGATGCAGGATTACAAAAGCATTGTGCACTTTGATAGTGTATCGAAAATCAGAGGATCAAGAACGATAAAAAATAATGGTCACCAAGGAATCAGTAAACGGCATATTTTGGCAAAATTCTTCAAAGTAAGGCACAAAGGAATGGAAATAAGAAACGCAGCGTCAAACGTTCACTGCATTGTTCTTACAACTAACACGGGTACGATAAAATTACAGTCGACCCAAAGTGACTAAACCTTGCAACAAAAACAAACCCATTACAAAGCTATCATTTCAAATCACGATGAAAAACATCTCTTTCAGCTTGAATTAAATTCACTGATAACGGACCTTTGGGGCTGTGCGGTCTGGCACTCAGCAAGTGCTGTGATGAAAAAGACCGCGGTGCCTGAGGTAACTTCACTTTGAACTTTACATGATCCTGTTATGACTTTCATTCCAGTCAGAGAGATGTAAACTTTATACCTCGTTCACACAACAGTGTTAGTTTTACTGTAAGACGATCGCGAATGGTCCAAACCCACAGGAATATAACCGTGACAACCATGACGCATTAATGTGATAACGAGTTTTCAGTCGGGAATGTCAAGAATTACGCTCTGGTGAGACCACTAAAGCTAACTCAGATTGCTATAACTGAACTTTGTTTCGAAAACGATTTCGCACGGGACTCAGGATAACTTACCAAATACAGACGACTGAGAACAATTCGATTCTAGATGAGCTAGGACCGTACCGGTTTGAAAATCCTAACGGTATTATGTAAACATAAGCCACTCTCTGTCACCTAATGTTTACATGACTGTTGAGAGTGTTCAAAAGAAAAATGGAGCTTATTTTTCTTATTTTATTTGCACCTAAGTCGCTACGCAATGAGAAATATTCTTTTGTAAAATCAAAAGCAAACGTCGGGTGTTCTCAGAAATTTTATCCGCACCCCCAAATCGGATTCTACAACTTCAAAAAAGAAAACACATATTCCATTCATTACTTTCGTCACCAAGTTACTGATACATGTATTTACCGTCTGTTACTCCTCGTTGTAACATGTCGAGTCACACAAAGCCATCTCTGTTTTACGTTTTAATACGACTTGACCTTCTTTCATACCGTCATCAAAGTACAAAGTAGTAGTGTAATGACTATAATTGTAATAAATAAACAAAGTAAATAAATAAATAAATAAAATCTTTCTCGACAGGCATTCAACCATTTTCGCTTCACTCTAATAAAATGTAATTTGCCTGTTTCATGAATAACAGTAATGTCTGAAATCACTCTGTATCAAAGTTCTTCTGATTTTGTTTTTCACAATTAAGCTAACGACAAACAGCTGAATTCAGTTTCTCGCTTTAACAAATACGGTTCCTTTCAGTGTTCTTGGTACTACCTCGACCGAGCAAACATCAACTAAAATAAAATGGAACCGAACTTCAAGTACAAACACACTCCAAAACACTAAAAAGCCAGATCTCAATATTCAGTGACATTGTGGGTGGGCAGATTCACAGGGATTCGAAGAGAATAAGGGCCGGCCACACTTAAAACCGCTAGCAAACCACTTAATAATTAAATTTCTCGGTCCGCGACTCACCTCCTTTAGAAACCGCCTTTTTAAAGCTATCCAACAAGATTGCAAAATCTTCTCGCGTGATCTAAGAAAGTGTTTTTATCGACCCAGAAGATTCCTAAAAGGCTAATTCCACTCAAAGTTATATTTGAGGCCTTAGAGAAAGCTAATCTCTGGAAAAATATATCCAAGTTGAAAGATGTACGAGTCGAACCGATACCCCATCACCAACACACCATGACCCAGACGGCTAGAAACGCCTTAAGATAGCAAAGTACTGTTACTATCACTCAAGAGTTCTTGTTTACTTCATTGATAAGATCAAAACGTAGTAACCAAGAGAAAACAAGCTCAGACTTAAGGTTTTCTAGAAGAAACAAACAGGAATTTGGTACTGTGTTACAAAGAAAGCTACGTCGACATACCGTAAATTTCCGTCAATAAGCGATCTTCCCCTCCTCCCAAGACTTTCAGAATCGTAACTGACCCCTCCCCCTTAATTGATAATACCCTCAAATCCGAGCAAAGTCCATGTATTTTCATTTTTTGTTGAGCTATTTATAGCTTAGTGTTTCAAGACGTACTCATATTTTCAAATCAACTCGATCTGAAACACAAAATTCCCATCAATTGATAATAATACCTTCTTCCTCCCAGTCGACAGTAGTGTATGAGCCTTTACAGTCCTTTAACTCAGCGAAAAATTGCACAAACGTTACGTCAGCTTATTTTGAAGACATCGTGGAGAGCAAGGGCTACCGTTTTAATACGCGAAGAATTTCCGCCAAGGGCCAGCGACAAGGGAAATTTTGCACCTGGCTGCTGCCCAGCCCAACAAATTATCACCGATAGGATTTCCACAGGTGGGGCCGGAAAATGCAGGCTGCTATGCTATGATGAATTGACCACCTCTTGTCTAGGAACAACATGTAACTAGGCCAGTCACATCCGATCAAATTATTGTGCGAAAACAATTGAATTCTGTTGGAGTAAACTATGTACACTCATTTCTTAAGGAACCGGGCCGTCACTACTTTTTCTGAAGCCAATATTCATTTTTTCCTTCAGGACAAAATTAAAGAAACACTAGTGAAATCGTATGGAAAACACCGAATGAAGCTATGCAGCCGCGACAAGCAAGCTGCTTGCCTTACCTACCACATTCCTTCCCCCACCCTCGTCCCCACAAAAAGAAAAGACTTCTAAAAAGGGCTCTTTGTACTAGTATTTCCTTGTCGTTAACGTTTGGCTTGACGGGCAACGTTAATCGGCTTAAACGCCGGACCCACACGGTATGCGAGAAAAACGGGCTTGACTTTCTACTGGGGATAATAACCGACTGTTTTCGAGCTGTCTTTCAGAGGAATGTTGAGTGTACTGTTATCAGTGATTTGGGGTTTATAGCTGCGTTGGGTCCTTTGGAACAGATTTTCCTGACTTAAATGCTGTAGCCCAGGAGTGACAACAATTACACAAATTTAGTCCAGAAGCCACGTTCGAGAGCTTAGAAGCTGTTCCTTGATCAATTTCGTGGATGGTCACTATGTACAGAGTTTCAACAATGTAACCTTGATTGTTCATACTCCTTGTTTTTAAGGAAATTAAGCAAATTGTAGTGTTTAAGGTGGCCGGTTTGTCTTGCATACGACATTTCAACAACTTGATTTAGAACGTAATCTCCTTATAAAGCCTTTGACAGCGACCACCATCACTGACCAACCGTCACATGGGAACTCGATTTAGTTACTACCCAACATTTGTTTTGTTCAGTGCAAAGGTGTTTGTTATGTAACATACAATTCGCGGCTGCTACGGATTGCCTTTAAATCATTTTCTCTTCTAAACGCTGATCAACCTCAGCTGGGTAACCAGATAAAGGATTAAGGAATTTTCATCAAGAAAATCATATTGTTTATTTTGAGATAAACGACAATTTACTACCCTGATGACTTGATCTATTAAGCGGTATTGCCCTGTGTGGTGCTTTATGTAATAATCAAAGCAATTAGAGCCACAAATCCGGATGCAATTGCGCAAATTTTGTTGTATTTAGTGGCCATTAGACGTGCCGGTCACGAAACAGTGTGACAACAGCCGAACGATCGAACAGCCTGCGTGGCATGCGATTGGAAGGTAATTGGACGCGCGCGAGAGACGAGGGGAGCGCGCGAGTCAGTGTCAAAGCCCTCCCCTCGTCCTCTGCCGGCGCTGCGCACGTGCCCATTCCCCCTCGTTCTTGCCTTGTTAGCGTCTACTATTCAAACTAGCAAGAAAGCTCCTCTAGTTCCAGGATCGAAGAAACTTACTCACAAGCTTGTTACGATGGTTCGTCTATTATATGGATTACGCCATCCGCCAGCAATCTTTCTCTGAAAGGTTTATTTTATTCTTTTGACAACAAGATACATTCTCAACAACAGAGTCTCTCCCTTTTTATCACATGCATGCGATTTGCCAGCAGATTCGCCTCACTGTGAAAGCTAGCTTGAGGGATACAGTGACTAACGACAGCTCCGTTTGGAAGAGCTGCAAACCAGCAAGAAACTCCCTCGAAGTTAAGTATATCCAAATTCAACCGGAAGACTGTTGTTTATTGTTTGGAATTGCAAACAGATTGGAAGACTCCCTTGGTGTTGACAAAATGGAACACGACCCCTTAGCATGAGATTGGAAAGCTCTGGGGTCGAGAAAAGATGACGCCACATTTGTCAGTGCGCATGCGAGTAGGTTATGATTGGGAAAAAAGAACTTAAAGACCTCACCTTCATCGTGGGACCTTGCTGGTTCAATTTAAACTTGCTTTATATTTTTGTCTTTCAATAATGCGTGAATCTATAAGGAAAAGAAAAGGATCAAGTTAAGGATTATTGTAATTGCTTTACATGAGGTGATTGATCAAGCATAGCTATTAAAAGCATCTGCCTTCAATAATTTAACAGTTTCTATCGATCGCCACTAAACGTGCACGATGCTTTTCCTCAGCTTTTCACCGCGGAATCATGAAATGCCGCTTACAGCTAGCTGCAAGTTTTGGGAAAAGAAGATATCTACATAGAAATACCAGCGATTATTGAAAAAGTAGGATTAATTAAACAGCTCTATTTATATATTTAACTCTGATTCACTTATTTATTTTCTCACTTTTCTTGCAGAGTTAGAACTCTTTTTAGCATATCTTCCTGTTTTTCAGTTTAGTTTTAGTCCATCTTTTTGTTACCTTCTTGTTGATTTCTCTTAGCTTTGGTCGTTTTGTCCTGCCCCGATCAGCACTGTAGCTATTTGCGGGACAAACTATTGGTTTATTGTAAAGAACGTGTAATAAAGTTGTTGTTGTTGTTGTTGTTGCTGTGGAAGATCAGAGCGTGGGTCATTTACACAACTCAAAATAAGTGCTTTCCTTTAGGTAAAAATTGGTCAGAGGAAAAAGATAAAACCACCAAAACCAGCACACGTTTCAATGAGAAATATACATTAAAAAATAGACGTAATACAGAGGCAGAGGACGAGCCATGACTTTATATGATTAAGGATTTTATCTGATTTTTTCCATTGTAAAAATTCTCTAAATCTCTCGGAATTATCTATGAAATTGACGCGGCACTTAAGCGCTAAGCTGATTAAAGTGGAAATAATCGTCGAGCGATTAACAAATTTATCAGCAATAAGCAAACACAGCTTGTTCCAGTTCTGACCAAGGGCAGCAAACACAGACAAGCCGACGATAGTTTTAGCGGCATATCAGAAAAATCCTTAATTTATTTAAACTTCAAATTAATTTCTTTCCAATTCTGAGGGTATTAAAACATGCCAAAAGTCTCCTTCAACTTACCAATCACCTTATAAGGGTAACAATTATCGTTTGGTTACCTCACTAAATTTTTGGATTAAAATACTAATGACATTAACGCTGTATCCAGTTGGCCGATGATTACCGATACCCTGTGCAAGATACCTTACGCAATTGTTTTTAATCTGAAAAGCTTTTTAAGGGGGAGGGGACGGGGAACTCTCCCCTCAATATCGTGAGGGGAGGGAGCACGTTTGGCCGAAACAATGCATTTGTTACAGTCCTTATATACTCTATTTCAAACTTAACACATCCCCTCCCCACTCAGGCAGGAGCGTACTAAACCTCTGAAACGACACCTTTTCGCCATGACCTCTGCCGCTGTTGGCTCTACCGATACCGCAAATACATGCAACACGCAATAAACACGATAAAACCCTCGGCTTTCAAACACGAGAGTGGGAGTTGTCATTTCTCTTGAGTACATAACACGGCTCGCCCGAGAAATTTTTAGTCCGATCTCCGTGAATTATAACTTTCTCTCTGACAGGGATACTCGTCAAAAGCTATGAAACAAATGAGAACTTGAACATAAATGGCTTCAATTCCGGATAATGGGAACAGAACATTCATTTTATAAATGCCTAACAAATTAAGCGTATTTCTGATACTTCCTTTTAAATCAAAACTGGATTAAATTTGGCTGACTGGGTAACCGATTCTTTTTGACATCACCTATTTTGTTCAGTTACCACATTCCTAATTCCTCTTTTTCCAGTTTTCTTCTACCTGGATCTACACATTCATTCATTCCCTCACTCACTCACTCACTCCCCCCTCCCTTTCTCACTCACTCGAATCAATTCTATGGATAAAGGTAAACCATTTTTTGTTCCGCAAAAATCACCTAACTCAAAAGCGTCATCCCTGTATGTGTAAAGCTTGTTACCTTTCTACAACATAGCTGATTATCAAAGCCGATTCGACGTAGCTAAAACGAGAATTCCAAATTGTATGTGTACCAGAAGGAATATACTACCCAATTTCAACTAGGTTTCTTAGAGCTGAATGACAATAAAAATCAAGCAAAACTTGCGGCATCCTCTGAGAATAATGTAAACCACGGTGAAACGCATCGTAGAACATTAACAGCCACCAGCCGGCCGGAGCCATATCTTTGATTCAGTCATTACATTTCAGAGACCAATCTAATTTTCTTTACTGCAGTTCCAGACCACAGTCAGCAGAGACCACGAATTTATGGTTCAATCATTCAGTGCAGACAGTGAATTAGCAACAATACAGGGTATCACCGAATTGGATGCTTTTTAGAGGTCTTACTGTTATCTTCTGAAGAAATATCGTATTTCGTTTACTTATACTGCTTACGATGAATTACACTCTTGAAGTAAACCACAAAATAGCTTCGTCGGTTATTTAAACCACAGAAACCTGCCATTTAACTGAGTACGCTAGCCAAAACAACCCAAGAAAGACGTTTCAGCTTTCCAGTTTTTCTGTGTGACTGCGGGCACCCTGTTGTGCACATTTTTTGCCCGTATAATATGAAGTAAGCATCAAAGTAATTTTTAACCCCGCCCCCACAAAAAAGAAAAAGAGATCGTAGACTGCACGGTTAACGTGACAAAATGGCTTTTGTTCAGCGAATTTACTTTTTTTTTTTTTTTTTTTTTTTTACATTAGTTGTTTAGTCCTCTGGCGGTCTTATACGTTCAGTTGAATACGATCTGGAAACCGCTGCTCCGTCAAGAGGGTATTTCCGCTGCAAAAACGCCATGGTCGCCAACCTGTGGTAGAAGCACTTGAACCTTTCCGGTTGCCATTATACTTCTCCAAAAACATGGAATCAAGAGATGCAATTGTTACTTATGTAAATAGTAGTTTAACGTACAGTATATAATATACGATTTTATTTTTATATTGTTTTTTCTTTCTCGGAGAAATTAACTATACAGCTACTCTTGTAAATAATAATAATAAAAAAAACTCTTGTAAATCCGAGGTGAAATAAAGGTGATGTGATGTGTGATGTGTGAAGGATACATGGCGCCGAGAGAAGACAGAACTCCTTTACTGACACGCAAACTGACCGAGTGCAATTTCAGGCCTGATTTGCCAAAGGTTAACCCGTCCTGCAGTTACTTTCTTTGAATTGAACTAAAACTGACACTTAGTACCACAGAATTATTTTATTATGTGAAAATTCTTTTAATTCAGCCAGCCAACTAGTAAACTGATACACGAGATTGTGATTCTGCCTTCAGTAGTACTCCACACGATTGTGATATCCTCTCAGCTTCTTGTCTAGTTTGTTCAGAAGAGTTCTAGTCTATATATAAGTAGTAAGTTTGCGTCACGTCAATGAGCAGTTCGGAGACGTCTTTCACCTCTACAGTTGTAGAAGAGCCCGCCGCATGGAAATAAGCTAACTTCAAAACAGTTTCTAAGAAGTAGCAAGCAATAGAACTTAAAAGTAACACTACAAAGTGCTACAATTCTCGCCAATAGAAAACAACAGAGTTAACATTCAAATTCCCAATATTTAATAGTCTTATGTGAGGCTTGAGAAATCTAATGGAGATTAATGAATGTAAGTTATGTAGTATAAATAGAAAATAGCATGGAGGACTTAAAAAAAAAAAGAGGTTTTAACTTCCAAGATAAGACTCGGACTCTACGTTGCAATTAAAATTCTTTTGACAATTGTTGTCATTTTTTTTTTAAATTTTCATGAAATAGGCTTAGGGATTAGAAGCACTAGGAAGAAGAAGTGTTGTGTACACGACGGCGAATTAGATAGAGAATTCCATGAACTAGAAATACTTGAAAAACATTTCAGGCTTTCTGTCAGTCGCTTTTAAGGGATTATTTGAAGCCTTTTTTTTCTTTTTGCAGGATCCAAGTTCTGTCATAGAGTAATGTTCACTGGATGTAGTTAACTTTACACGGAAATACAGTGCTTTTCGAGTTTGATTCAGTTTTTCTTGACAGTATTTCTGTATAAGCTTGCCACTGGCTGTTCGCGGAAAACATTCTTCCTTGATTGTGTACCAGGCCTCACGAATGCCAGACCAGGTCTAATCACGTGACTCCGTGCTAAAAATAAGTCCTCTTTTTTAAAGAGCTCGTGGAATCGATCCAACTGATCGATACAACTGACGAGAGAACAACTGAGTCTGTTTCAGCTACTCGTGAAATCGATCTTAAATTCGAAACGCATGGAGTTAGGATTATTTTTGAAGACTCAGTTTTACGTAAAAACAGGACGTTTGGTCGTTCCCAAGGAGATTTCTGCCGTCTCTATAAACTTGCATTCACCCATCCATCAGCTCAGTCATTTAAAAGTCATCTGACGCTCTCATCGACAGATTTTCTCTTTGAATGATAAACATCGCTGAGAATTTTATCATCAAAAGGCAGAAGCTTGTGAAACAAGACTCCCAAGCTAAGTCGGTATTTAAAGGGGGCACTCGCTTATCTTCAATTGCGATATAGTTATGCGACTCGCTAAAGGGTATGATGTTCTACTCAATCGCAGACTAGAAAGCCTGATAATACGATATTCCAGATATAAAATACTGAAAATATATTCCCAATATCATGCTAAATCTGTTCTATTAAAAAAGTAAGATATGCGGTTCGGCACTCTTACGCACGCCCCCACCACGGATATTCCATGGAACGGCCTCGAAAGTATTCAGGCATATTGAAATGCCTTCAGGAAATGGCGGTGAACCCATCCAAAACAGTGTTTTAGTGTTTTTCAGTCAAAGGTAATAATTATAGGTAATTGCAAATAATATGTTTGCATGGCGTTTGCTTCGCTTGCCAATCCGTAGTGAATCGAGCGCTGGTTACTATGAGAAAATCATTTTGCCTTGTGGCTTGTATTTCCCAACTGGGTAATATGACACTTATCTTTTGTAGCAGGCCGATCAGAAATCTAGAAAGTGACGAAGCCTCTTCGGACTACTTGAACGAGATCTTCGCGTTTTGTAAACAAAAGGGACAATTTGTTTGCATTTTACATATTTTTCAAATGATATTAAGTTCCATTAACCAAAGCTCAAGCAAAAAACGTTTGTTTATAAACTACATGCAGTATACAATATAGAAGAATATCAATATAGAAGAATATCAATTTTCAACAATCTTTCGCCATGAATCTTTATATACTATAGCAAGAATGAACCGAATGAAATGGCCACCTCGTCAACATTCTCTTCCTACGTACAGTGTACTGCGCAAGGAGGCTAAAAGCTAGGTTAGCCACTCAAAGAAAGAAACGCAGGTTAAAAGAGGCCAACTACAGCTCAATTTACCGGTAGACCTGATATGATACTTGAGGACACTCCAAAACACAATTAACAAACCAACAACTCTAGTGCACAAGAGTAACTAAGTTATTAAAATTCGAGCTATTCTCTCACTCCGAGTGAACCAAACGTGAAACATCATTAGCGACTTACCTGCTGACTTACCTTAGGGTTAAAAGTAAGCTCAAGCGAAGCTGACCAAAAGGATCTTTCAGTCTTGTATTAAGAAACCACAACACATGTTAGCCATCCCAAACAGGAATCGTCTCGGAACTGACTCTCGAAGAGAGTGAAAATGTAAATTAGGAAGTTTTCCACCGATCAGATGTCGTTGTGTGAAAGCAATTAAAACAGAACAATGGCTGACGCACACAGACACAAATCCAACAGCAAACAGTTGAACTGTGGAATGCACAAACACCACTGGAACTAGACTGAAGACGCTAAGGAACCTGAGGTATTTATGAAACAAAAGAGCTTAACACGTGTTCTTTGTCAATTAAAAATAGTAATACAGCTCTTTCATTTGAAAGGTTCAATTACGCTCAATAAATGGTCACTACTAAAATGCGGCACAGACCCCTATGAGAGCATTAGTTCCCTGTTACGTCAGCGTATTTTCAATAAACAGCTGAAACGTGAATTTGAAATCCACTCAGCCGAGAAAAAGGTGGCGCTTCAGGTTTCCCCAAACACTACCGTGGCAGCTTCCATGGCCGAAGTGTTAGTAAAAACACTCGTCATTTCATGGTTAGTTTTTGATGATGGAGAGTGTTTTCTTGTGATATCACATTCATTTGCTTTATTTTCTTTGCAGGCAGAGCTGGGATATTTAAAACGATAAAGCACCTAATGTGCTCAACGGGGGGTAGAACACTGAGAAAATATTCCACGATATTTCGTTCGTGCTTCTTATGTCTCAAAAGCACTTCGACAGCTGCTGATTCTTAACCGAGAAGAGATAAACACCACTGGCAAGTAACTTCGTCCTTTTAAAATAGCGTTATGCCACTTAATAGAACAGCAGCATAAACATGTTATAGACACTTCTCTCCAGTCCCTACCCAGCTTGTATTAGCGGCATCGTAATCTTTAAGAAAGATCAGCATCAAATTGGTCTCCTTACAGGATCACTACTGAATCAAATATTCAGGTTATGAGAAGAATGAAGCGATCACTAAAGATGAAATTTTAAACAAATTCTTGCAAATAGAGCCATGACAATGTAGAGAAATCAGTGGCGAAAATATGTATTTTAATGTCAGATTAAGGTTGAAGGGTCAAAGTTTGAGACAGTTGGTAATTATGTACCTTCCCTGAGGGAAGGAGGTGCACACTAGTTTAGCAATATTGCCTGCAGCATCATTACAACTACAACGCCTCCAAAATAGACAGATTTACAATCAACAAGCAAGAAGAGACACGATCGCAAACATGTGAGTAGTTTACCGTCTTTACCATACCCCCTACAGTGGAGAAAGTGCACACGTGGATGAAGGTAAGGTAGTGGAACGGTTGCCGATAGCCTGCGTGGATGGCGGGATTGTTGGTACCCAGTCCTCGTGACGGTGAAACCACCACGAGAAGGGAGTGAAATTTCCCTGGGTCTTCCGCCAAATCGTTCTTCCAACCGACGAAAGAAAGGCTACTTTTGAAACCAGCCATCAAATGAGATGCCACGTCAGGCAGTGGAAAGGGAATGACATGTGGAAATAGCAAGAGGAAAGAAAACGAGAAAACTGTGTGATTTGGAGGCTAATTAGCACGGGGAGGAATAGTACAAGCAGAAGGAAATTCCACAATTTATTTTATCGGTCGTGTCTCCTTTGAGGTCTGAAGCACAAGGAGACCGACCACCCAGCAGAACTCATTACCTTTTAGTGATGTTTCGTTATTGAGTATGATACGTATGGCAGTAATGTAAATTATTGCTTTGTGGTAACTGCTAATATAACTAGATACATGAGTTTCTAATGTGACAAGACGAAGGTTGGGAGAATTTCTTCCCATATTTGCATACAGCCTTGCTGGGCCGCCATTTCGCAATCAGAAAGATCCGACAGCTAACGCCAGATTGACATAACTGATCGTTGGTATTTTAGCAATCTTTGGATGTTGTCCTTAAGGAGCATTTTGATTAAAAAGATTAAAATACAAAAGTGGCCTTGAACTACTGTAAAAAACGCTAAAATACTAAGAGTCCGAGCTTTCGCCGCTCAACGGCATCGTCAGGGACAGATAAGATAAAATATTCCGCGAGGGCCGAATAAGAGGGAAAAAGGTGTCGCTGTACAAGGTGTGTGATAAAATGAAACAATAAGTTGAACAATCGATGGCAGTGAGCGAGTGTCACTGTGAGAGGATCCAATGTCATTAAAGAATGAATATAAAAATCATATATTTGAACTGCGGATTAAAGAATGAATATGTGAATGATCATTTTATTTTCTGTACCGCCTAAGTAGTGTTCATAGCTGCGATGATCATTCACATATTCATTAAAACAACAACAACAACAACACTTTATTGACATTTCCATTACACGGTTTGTAAAACTTATTAAATAATTAGCAACTTAACACATAGAATATTCAATTACAATAAATATTATTATTATTACATAGAAGGAAATGCCTAGCAGCTAGATAACCGTAAGGTTTTCGAGCTAGCAACTAGCTCTTTGAAAGTAGTTTCGAATGTACAGGACATCGCAATAACTAGACATACACAACATCGTAAGACATACACAACACACCACAAAAAAAGAAAAAAAGGAAAACACATAGATGGCAAGAAAAGAAAAGAAAACAGTCATTTTTATCTTCACATCTGCACATAAAAAGCCAGGTATCAAAGAGAACTGAGCAACCGCCCGCCTGCTTATGCACGAGTGCTAAATGTTCAACACACAGTGAGTACTGAGTACAACATAACAAATTGTACACGAAAAACTTTATTTCAATACTTGGGTTCAGATTGACCGTGCTTATAATGCCCCCATTTGCAAGCTGAAATTTACAGCAGATAAAATACTTTCTGGAGACGTGTGGAGAAATTGTCATGATGCCATTACAGTATTGAGTCGTCTCCTCTCAGTGCAGAGGGCGAAAAGAAATTGACTCAGTCTAATGCCGTAAGAGGCATTTTTACTTTGAGGAGGCCGCAAAGTCGAACCTCGATTATCCGGACCCCGATTATCCGGATTTTTCGATTACCCGGACTTGTTTAGCTGGCCCAGTTTTTCATGAATATTAATTAGCCATATTTAAGATCCGTAGCAAAACTTTTTCCGTTGAAATTAAGTAATGAAACTCTGGTTCAAACTGAATTTGTTTCGCTTCCAAACACACATTTGTACGCGTTTTGAGCTCACGCGCACAGTACTACGGCAGTGCATTCACTGTAAGTGAAATTTCACGCTCCACTTGTTCAGTGTTCAGTTGTTCAGTCATTCAGTTTTAGTTTTGGCTCATTAATATTCATATTTTCGATTATCCGTACTCTCGATTATCCGGACTGTTCTCCTCAGTCCCAACGAGTCCGGATAATCAAGGTTTTACTGTATGGCATCAGAGATGGGTGTATATTCAGAATGCTTTGATTTGATATGGTTCAGTAGTCCTCTATATCGCACAAAATTTCTGCCACAATATCGGCATTTATGTACAGTATCTTCAGTTTCATGTAGTTTTACATGTTTTTTCATGTTACTCGGATCACTGAACGACTTGTCGCACACCTTGCAGCGGAGTGGCTTGAATCCCGTATGCGTGCGCATGTGAATTTTTAGCACGTATTTTCGACAATACACCTTGCCACAATACTCGCATGTGAAACCCTGGGTACGAGGCGTACCCAGACGAGAATTTGTAGTCTGATGTGAAAAGTAAGAAAGCATGCTCGGATAGGGGGTGTAGCGGTACATTGGGTCCACCAAGAACGCAGGCTTATGATAACGAATGATATTCTCATTTGGCGCATATACAGATGGCGTGGAATAGCAACAGTGACATGGCAGGTGTTGTCTGAAGGATACGTGATCTGTTTGCGTTCTGTGGAGGACGTGATATGAACCCAATCTGGATAGATTAGTTTGAGTTTCAAAAGCGTTGAGTTGTTTCAGAGAAGATACATTTAAGATACTCTCTTCGCTGTCCTCCATTTCAATGTCATTAGCTGCATCCATCTCTTCATTCGTGGTAAATATTTTGCGCCGTGTTGGATTGCCATAGTTGCTGTCATGTTCTTGGCACGTGCATTCTTGAGCCGCACATAAACAACTCTTCGCCTGCCGCGTATTATGGGTAGTTACCGTAAAGCACCCCTTGGTGACAGCAGTCTCAGGTACATTTATGTTGAGAGAGCCGTTTAACGGCAAATCTTCACCTTGAAAACTACATCTTGGCATGTCGGCTGTCCGACCACTCAGGAAACGTTCATGAGTTGGTGATGTGTGGCCTAACGAGTAATCTTCGTGAAAACAGTTTATAAATTCCTCTTCCTCCTGTTTGATGTGGAGCTCTTTGTCAAGGCCTTCCAGGGAATACTCATTGCCTTCTTCTTCAGCTAGAACTCGCCGATTCTTGACTGAAGCTTCTCTCTCCATGTTTTCGCGATAAAGGTGCCTTCGAAGGTAATGTTCATTCCCCTGGAATTTCTTCCGAAATTCCTGTTTGTGGTACTCAGCTAACGACTGAGGCTCACTGGCAAATTTGCGAAAATGGGGGCGCGGGAAGCTTGAAACGAGCCTGGCAAGCTTGGGATTGGACAAGACACGACTATGACCGAGCATGGCCGAAGATTGAGGCTTCATCTTCGGGGAAGTGTCGTCGGGATAATGCAGTCTCTGGTGCTGCCAAGTGGTTTGCTTTGGTCCAATCTCCTTGTCTTCGTGCTCGACTTCTGTCGTTACCAAGTGGCCAGATGAACGCTTTTCCTCGTATTGCCGGCCAGCATACGTAGCTGATAAATCATCATTAGCTTCTTCGTCGGTTAAATTACAATCCAAGGTGCTGTTTGAGCTTGTTCTTGAACCCAGCCCTCTACAACCAAATGCATTGTGAACAGCAAGGGCCCGTGAGTATTGAAAGCTTTTATGACAATGCTGGCAGATGTCCTGACGCTCTACAAAAGAAAGATATACAAATACATGTATAAATGTTTATTCTCGATTAAATAAATAAATATATATATAAATAGATAAAGCCATGGCTTTTGTTTAATTTGGTTTTATCTACCAAAACAACAACAACAACAACAACAATAATAATAATAACAACAACAACAACATAATAATAATAATAATAATAATAATAATAATAATAATAATAATAATAATAATGGAAGTGTACAATTATCGGCCATTCTTGGAATTGCTCACCTGTTGCGGAAAGTGTTGTAAGCTACGGGGAGTTGCTGAGACACAATCAACATTCGAATGACATAATAATAATAATAATAATAATAATAATAATAATAATAATAATGATGATGATGATGATGATGATGATGATGATGATGATGATGAGAGAAACGGTGGAGGCGAAAAGTTTGTGATTTTAGCTTGACTTTGAGCAAAAGCCAGGGTTTTGGTACTATAATAAACGCGCCATTTTATACATGGACTGTAGAAAAGAATATTTCATATTTAAAAGCAACTTTCTTTCGAAATTAAGCGGTATTAAATAAGCCAATAAACTATATGCCTTAAGTTATCTCAGATGTATTAAGGCTAATTTAAGTCCATTGATGTAACCTAGAAATATTAAGCAATATCAACAACAACAACAAATGCTTTATTTGCATGACCATAAAGGAATTACAGTATTGCAAAAGCTACTAGTCTAAATTTAATTACTAATTCAACTAATTAGTGTAAAACATCACAAAAACATTGCAATTCTCATTCATTCATTGATATTAATATGTTTCTTACTTCAAAGCATTGCGAGATAAATGAAATTAATTGACAGTTAATTAAATAATCGGAAGAATTGATAAGAATAGATATTAAAGAATCGCGTGAAAGTGTTTTGAAGTCAGGTATTTTAGTTTCTATTTTGGAGAAAAAAATGTCTCTGATCTGAGAATAGGCCTTACAATCTAGTAAGAAATGATTTTCATCTTCAATTTTGTTACTCTTACAAAGGGAACATACCCTTTCATTGCGAGGGATGTGTCTAGGTTTTGGGTCTGATAAATTTCTTTAAGTTTTAACAATGCAGTGTGAGAACGTTTGATGGTTTCTATCTGTTTCTTTAGATTTTAACTTTCATCAGGAGGTTTTCTTAATATCAAATGTTCAAGCAAGCAACCGTGGACAATAATAATCTTAATGTTCCTTTTTTGTTTGTATGTGCAATTCAGCTGCAGGCCTGACCAAATAAAACCTATTCAATGTAATTTGTTACCAGCTGTAGATTGTCAAAAGAGGTGGTTCAGTTTGCAAAATGTAACTTACTGTTCTGATGACTGATCTAAATTAAAGGTTATAATAAATGCTTATATTTCATTTAAGAAAAAGCGTATGTTGTTTACTTTCTGTGTTACGGCGGAAAGGAAGCAATTATTAAAAATGGCGTCAACTTATTTTTCCATTTAATTATAAACGCACAACTGACTTTTACTTCACAGAGATGACCGCACAATACATGAGCCTATTGATTTCGTTTATCTTTCAACACCACTGCATGTATCATTGAAAAGATACGTGCTATGCCAACTTTTTAAACTGAAACCGAAATGACATGAAAAACGATTCTGGGCTCTCTGTGACTGAGAATGTCCAGTGTCCCCCCCCCCCCCCCCCCACACACACACACACACACACCCCACCCGGATAGGTCATAGATTGCTCACGGATTATTGAACATCTTGTTTGCCACTGTTGTTTGCAAGTTACTTAACCTTCACAGTTTTTCTTAAAGATGAGTAAAGTCAAACAGAGGTGTATACTGACCTTTAAATTCCGCTCCTACTCTTGGATGAATTATTCCAAATTCTTGCTCTAAAGACGGAGCCAACCATACACGTAACTCCTCGCCATCTGAGATACCCCGTGTGGACCTGAAGAAGATTTGGTCCTGTGATGTACAAATCGCTTCCATGTTCTGTTCTTCTTCAGAGCGTGCGGGATTTACCTCTCTCATCCACGAAAAGTCGCCAAGCAAAATATCATACTCTGTACCTGCATCTACTGCGTCTGAAGCCTGCGAAAGAACAACTGAATATCAGAACAGTGACGCTAAGTGGACCGATATCTTTCGAGGGTGGGGCAGGTAGACAAATCAATTATCAAGTTTCTTCATTCAGAAAACTTGATGTTTTCTGACGTTTTTTTTAAGTATGTAGTCACGGTGTTGTCAAAAGTAGGCAACTGAAAGCGTCTTTCATCCAGAAAAAACAAAATACAGTAAATGAAATATTGAATCAACAATTTCGAAGTACGTTTTTCGCCAAAGTTTTTCTCACGTTGTTCTTTCCTTGTCGCAACTTTTATGTGCACAACTGAAAAATTCTAATGATGGCTTCCCAAGCCTTCCATGTTCAACATGTTCAAGTAAACTCGATTCTTGATTGACATTATCGGCGGGTTTCCACCGTTATCAGTTCCAATACCACCGCAGAAGCCCTGTTAATACTTCGCAATTTCACTAGCTGAATTTTTTTGCGTCATCATTTATTGCATTTCTAGAGCCTGTTAATTGAAAAAAAAAATTTATCCATCGTGACTTACCATATGATTCCTGAATTCCTGACAGACTCAACCCAAATGCAGTCTCTAAATTTTGCAGTATAAGCTTAGCTGAAGGCCAACTGAATTTACAGGCAAAAACTTATCACCCTTCTTAAGAAAGCAGCACTTATGAACGACAGATGATTCTTCGTTTAATATTGCTAGTCACAATAAAGCTGATACAGTCCCAAGATCAAAATATCAACACTCATTAGTGGCAAACACAAGCCTTTCTCTTCTTTGTTACCGGCGAACGAATTTGGTAGCGCATCGACATATCCCCAATTAGAAAATATTTTTCCTCCATAAATGTACGGTTCACAAGGTTGCGGGGAGATATTCGGCGATGATCTGCCTTGCACAAGTCAATACTTTAGCTGCAATTTATCTGGAACTTCCCTTTCCACTGCATCCCCACCCCCACCCCCACCCCCCACTACCCCTTCCCCTCCACCAAAAACAAAGAAAAAATTAAAAATAAGTTGGTACTTGAGCTTGTCGGAAGGAAGAAAAAAACGGAAAATAAAAAAAAAAAAAAAAAAAACAAAAATAAAAAGCGTTTTAACGAGTCGGGAGATGGATGCCCTGTATTCAATGCGTTACTTTAGTGTTACAAGAAAAGAAGTAAATGAATTCTCAAGTACATGAAAGTCTGCTTTCTTTGAAGTCTGGTGAAGAAGGACGGATATGTGGTTTTTCAACTCTGACAAAGCGAAGTGAAAATGTACAGAGCTATTCATCACATAATGAGCAGGATGTTAGCAGAAACACTGAGATGTGGTTTCCTTGTTTCCATGATCTACTGCATGACTTTCGGAAAGTAATTAACAGCGACTTACATTTAAATTTCTTATATTTTATGTTGCAATATTCTGATGTAACGAAACATAAAGGGGGTGTTAAAAGTTTTCAGAGGGGCTTCAGTCCTCTTTCCATTGAATCACCGTCACCCGGCTGCAATGAAATTACAGCCATGCTTGCATTTTATTTAATCATTCAGCGAGAGTTAAAGAATCCTAAAGCCGTGACACTATCGAAATAACATTTGAGCAATTTCAGTCAGATTACTTTTCATTGAACATTTCTGAGTTCTATGACTAAGAAAATACCTTCCAATTAACAGTTCCGAAGTTAAAGAGTGTTTTATTATCAACGAGAGAAGGTGCGTGTCTTAAACCAGTCATTGATTTGTATTTGCAAGGATCTGATTATTAGTATTTTCATACTTTGCGAAATCGTGGAAATGAAACTTTCAGTTGGAGGCTCAGAAGCGTTGGACTTGTTTCTAACAATAATAGAGCTTGGATTGCCAGTTAGTTAGTTAAACTGTTTATCTGGCGCACCGGAAGCACCGTAGCGAAAAACTCCTCGTATTCTCCGGCAGTAAATAAAGAAGAAGAAGAAGAAGAAGAAGAAGAAGAAGAAGAAGAAGAAGAAGAAGAAGAAGAAGAAGAAGAAGAAGAAGAAGAAGAAGAAGAAGAAGAAGAAGAAGAAATAAAAACCCTTTAGAACTGATTACATTGGAAAATAAATCAAACCAACTTATATAACGAAGTAAGCTTTAAATTACTGTACATGCTTTTCCACAAGAAAGACATCAACTTTGCATCCATTCCTCCCCTCACTCTGGGGTATTTTCTTCATTGTGCTAATGTGGTCGTTATCGAATATTTTGTGTTCAATTAACACTGACAATAATTAAACTATGTGTTATCGCTTTATACTCCAAAATGAGCAGAGTTAGTGAGTGAAAAGAGACGGAGTATGCTTATTGCTGTTTAAAATAATATCCATATCGTGCTCGTCTATCTCGCTTATAACCTGGACATAAATGTCATAGCCTCCAGCTACACGCAGGGAATTCTAACATTAAGCTAAGTATTTCCTATTTGCCTGAAATAAAGCTAGAACTTACATAATTTCAACCCCCCATTTTTAAAGAAAGTATTAAAATTCTTTCTTAATTAATTTTTTGTTGGTTGACTCTATAACTCGCAAAATCGACTGTCGCCAACTGAAATTCACTGCCCAACTATATTACTGTTTCACTATAGTATATTCTATTCTTATTTTCACTTGACAGTTCTAAACTGAAAGTTTACTGTCAAAGTTCATGTAGTTTGAGTTATATAGTTTTCCTTTGCCCTCTATTTTATTAATGTAGTTTGAAACTCCTGAATTCAGATCATTTTGTCGTTTTTCTCGAACAGTGAAAAACTAAAGAGGTTCCTCCTGCAAGAATTGTATTTTTTCGAAAAGTCGAATACTTTTCTCACCTTCAAACAAAAGCCCATTTCAACTGGCGTTTCTTTTTCCGTCCCTCAGCAATTGAATGCTTGTTTTATTCAAAAGCCTGTCCAATTTAGTGGCGTTTATATCGTGTCGGGCTTCAAAGCATTTCGTCCGAAAGACAAATGACAAGATATAAACCACCTATCTTGAGTATGGCCTAAATACTGCCCACTTGAAAACTGCATTGTTCTTTTGTGAAATGCTTTTATATATTGTTAGCGAGGTCCGTCAGCTAATGTGCTATCACTGTTTGCCAAATGTTTGATTCTCAAACCAGGTCTTATCAACTGTCAACAAAAAAAAACTAATTTGAAATTTTAACAGCAGTTTTTACAGCATATCAAGGAGGCGATGGTGAGGGGGAATAAACAGTCTCAAGGTTGCCACAAGATTGAAAACGAATTCGTCTTGCCTGCCTACTTTTCTCCTGTTTTATCTATTTTATACATTGTTTTATAAGTTAATTGCTCCTGTATTTTTCTATAGTATTCTTTTAGTTCACTCTGTCTTTTCCATGTTGTTCCAATCATCAGTTCTGATTGGGCAGATAAGCACTGCAGGCTGTCCTGGAGGTATAACGATATGTACAATTCAAGTGAAAGCTCAGTTTTCAGGGAATTTGATGTCGTCGTAGCGCGCGGCTCAATAATATAAATCCGAAAGCCATTTCACCCTGAAACTAAATCAGGCCCTTTAAATTCAAATGTTCTTTCCAGCTATTAGCGTGTTATGAGAACTGCCCATATGTTCTCAAGTTGTAGTGAGTGTGCTTGCTATTAAAACATGACACATAACTCATTAAAACATCGCAAATAGACTTTCATTTTGGTTTCAAACGAAAAGTGTTAATGTAGTTAGTTACAGAACATGAAAACGGAAACCTTTCCCTTGCCTTTCCCGACCACGCAATCCAGTTGGGTCAATTATTCATGACGCATTTCAGTTGGATTAAAAAAACTTCGAACGACATGACCGTGAACGAGGGAAAAGAAAACTTATCCCAACATCGGACTCCTTGAGTAAATAACACAGTTAAGTGGGCCTATTTGATGGAAGACATACTTAGTCGAGAACTGTTTACTTTTTGTGCTGTTTGTGATAAAAGACTTCTTGGAATTGAAAGCGCGGCGGTCGATTAAAATTTAGTTCAAACCAGACGAGCAGGAAATGACTTCGACAAACTGATAATATTATCTTGAGTGGGAGTTTTCAGCTATTTCCCTTAAATTCCGTTTCTTATTCATGTTTTTTTACTTATTTCGGCTTAGCCGAATTTCGCGGCGGTCGATTAAAATTTAGCTCAAACCAGACGAGCAGGAAAAGGACTGCAACAAACTGATAACATTATACGATAAGTCTGAGTTAAAAACCATGGTGTTTACTTATGTATTATTATCAAATTTCTCTTGAAAAACGGCTTTTTTCATTGATTGCGGTGAAAAATTGTTACTGAAGGAAATGTTTTCACTCGGTTGGAGATGAACTGGCGGTATTCGGTTGTTTCTAAGCACAAGAACATAATTACACAACTGAATACAAACCAGAAGAACAAATGTTCGTCTTTGCCCCTGATCGGCTAATTTTCTTTGTTTTTCATCTCACATTTGCTTCACGTCGTTTACCAGCTGGTAGGAGGCCTAAATAAAATTGATTTAAATTTTCTTTGCAGGACAGATAATCGCTTATTTGCAGCCCTTTATTGCTATTATTGCACGTTCTTTGATTTCTGTTGCTGATTAATGCCGCTTCAACCCCAGGGATAAAAACTTTGGTTCGATTTGTCGCTTGGGACTCTGAATTCAAGATGAAAGCTTTTAAACAATTCTCCTCTGACTTTCAAGTCAGTGCAGATGAAACCAGAAAATATGGCCATTCAAATAAACGCTACTGAGCAGAGCTTTCACGTATTTTTTTTTTCAAGCTGCAAAAGGTTGTTCTAACGTTAACTTTGACTTTCAACGTTTAACTTTGAGCCAGGATGAATTCCTATAAAGTATAACCATTCAACTGAGAAGCACTTTACGGTGGTGCTGTTTATTATGCTGTAGAAGGTTGCTCTAATGTTCGAATTTGTGAGTGAAATCCTAAAGTGACCACTTACCTCAGTGAAAGCTACTGAGCAGTTTGATAAGAATTGGACGCGAAAAAGTAGAGGTGTTGTTTAACTGGGTTGTTCTCACGTTTGAGTTTGTAGGTGAAGTCCAAACGAAAACCACTGCATGAGCAGTATGTCCTTCTTATGGTGCGGTTCATTATGTTGGTTCTAACTGTTTGAGTCTGCGGATGACTGTACAACCATTCAAATGAGAGGAACGCTACTAAGTTAAACTCCTCCAATGCTATGAACGGTGCCGCTTCATGAAAAGCCAAAACGAGGAAGTTCACGATTTACAGATAACAATTTTTTTTTATCGTAATACAGGCTTTGGACTTTCAAGATCTTTCTCTCAGTGTCACAAGGGTCCTCAAGTTTCTGCTCGCGTCTAATTCTTATCAAATCCGGGAATTTTTACATTAAACAGTCAGTTTAGGGAACCTGCTGCGAACTACCCTTGTATATTAATTAGAGAATATACAAAGGCAGAGGAAAAAACTCACGTTAAACACTAAAAGAAGAACCAAAAAATGCACAAACGGCTAAAACAACTTTACGCCCTGATTTCGATTCTAAGTACAGAAACAATCTAGAGGGAGGGGGAGAGTGAGACTAATGGGTGTGTGTGGGGGGGGGGGGGGGGGGGGTTGATTAGTAAATCTGTCAATACTACTCATTCCCCTTGGGAGCTACAAGGTTTAGCAAGATTCAATTGTGGTGATCAGAGTTTTGAGGAAACTGCCTTCGTGTGCAACTGAATTGACATAGAAAACGCAACCACAATAGCAACAAACTGGGGAAAAGGCGAACACAGTAACGAAAACAAATACAAACAAACACGAAAAAACAACAGCAACTGGTAATGAACCGAGTGAGTGAAAATTTTGTCTTTAGTCATGTTTAGTCTTTTCGGATTAAACCGTAGAATAGATCTAACTCTAGAGTTTACTATTATCAGTTGCTCTGTTAAGGCCATTGACTATTTTCGAAACCAGCTCTGCTTTTTGTATAACATTGTTCGTTTTGGGTGAATTTATTTTTTTAATTGCATTTACTTGAATTTTTTTCTAGCTCAATTTCAACGCCCGTAAAATAATATACCATTCTTTCTTTAACTATAAAGATGAATTGACCTTTGCAATTTGGCTCGAGGTTCATAGCATTCTTCTTTCTCTTTTAATAAAAGGAGTATCAACGTTTTTCTTTACGCAAATTATTGAGTTCTTCATTAGAGAGAAAACCGGCGTTTAACCTGCTTTAAAGTACCAAGCAGCTCGTGGGAACAACTAGACTAGTCAGTCAAAAATTGTCAGGTTTCGAGTAACTCAAATGAAGTTTGTCGCTCTCGGACTCCGGTTAGATTCATTTTGCGTTTCATCTTTTTTCCTTGAAGGTTTTTGCTGTTTAAAACTGTTTTGTGACTTATTTACCACTGATTGCTTAGCTAAAAGATGGTTCCTTCACGTCTGATAAAAACGTTTGTTTTATAAGTAAGTTAAAATCACTAACGCTTCAAGCGAAGGAAAATTAGTAATTACTTTCGGGCTAGCTGGTTTTCTTCTTTACCATTAAGGCCCTAAGATTAACCGGAAACATATGGTACGCCATGAAGATTTTTGGTTTTGATGTTCGACTGAATTCGCTCCATTTTATGAAATTCCAAAGGAATATAAATCACACCAATAAAAAAATACCTGAAAACCACTCCTGTCCCGATCGTAATTTAGTGTTTTGAAATTTTGTCTGTTTTATTGGGTTCCTGTTGAAATAATTACATTGCAGCTTATCCCAATAACTCGGGATAGAAACTTCGAGATTAACTCAAATCACCAGAATCTTTCCTTGTGTTAAATGCGTAGCTGCTATATAGGTAAAGTTTAAACTCTACGTACAAATTATACCCACTAAAACCTTGAAATCTCCGCGGCACAGTTGACTGTCTTGTTGATTCCCAAGTAAGAGAATCGTTTTTCTTCCCCAGTTGGGAAAACTGTAGTTAACGTGCGGCTTATGTTATCTTTTTTAATGAGTAACAATATAACTTACCTCAAATGGAATCGAAGTCGTATCTAAATCTTGAACTCTTTTAATGAACTTGGTGAAATCTCCTGGAAAAGGTCCTAAAAAATTGTTTTCGGCGATAAACCCTTTTGCCCAGGCTCGACATTCGTGCTTCGCTGTAATAACTTTTGACATAACGCGTCCTTTTCTAAGAAAGAATGGAAAATGCTTCACTCAAATGCTTAAGATATTTTTTATAGTTTGGTTGGTGTTGAAAAAGCCATCGAGGAGAAAAAAAGGAAAAGGTCTCATTCCCTGGGCAGAGAAAGGTCGCACTTGAGTTCACAGAGGACGGAGAAGAAATGACATTATGTTGATACTTAGTGTGTTTTTATTTTGATGTCCGAGTGTGGGAACGCGTGCCTGTTTAGCATCTGTTGATTTAATAGGTTTTAGTCTTTTAATACATTGTTTAGATAAAATACCTTTGTTCCTCATTTCTTTAAAAGTATCTATCATTGCCACTAGAAGCTTTTAAATACATGTCGAAAATAGACATCTGTGAAACCCAATGAATCAAGGCAAACCTTAGTCGCTAATTAAACCAAATTGGAACCAGCTTTCCGCTGTATTGGGTACCTTATTGAAGATTTCTTTTGTTTCTAGCTTTTCAATGGCTTTTTTTCAGCTATTTCCTGGTTTTAGGATATTTTAAAACATTTACAATCCATATGTTTAAATTCCCATGTATGAAAAATGTTCCTCACATTTCTACTTTCCCATGAACCATTATGTATTTGATATTCATTAAAAACAAGCAAACGAACTGCAGAATTTTGCGACAACTTCCTATTCCTTTATTTTCGATTTTATTTTCATTTTTTCTTATTTATTTTTTAATTAAAAGAACTGAGATGAGAAGTGGTGCATCGATCAATAGCTTTAAACTTGCGTATTTTTTCGCATCAAACTTGAAATCTAAACTCTCTGTGCAGCCAGTCAGGCGCGAGTCACGGTTAATCGTAACTTGTCGGGAAGGTTCGTGTGAATTCGTCAATCCGTTCGCCCGAGGTAAATTGATCACGCTCTTGATAGTGACTTGTCAGGTATTCTATTGCTGTTGTATAGATTGTAGTGATATGAAAATACATGCTAACAAAATTAATAAATGAAATGAAAAAAGAAATATAGTTATAACAATAAAGAACCTACACAGCTGATCAAAATCTCGAATAAAGCAGGGACTTAAATTGGTAATTAAAAAATAGGATAGGAGACAGGCGGTATTAATCCAATTTTTGCAGGAAGATGAACTAAGAAAATCGTCTCCATTCCTTATAAAATCTCGGCCTTTTTATACATGTCTACTCAATCCGTGAGGATATATTTTTTACCCTTTTAGAGAAGGAATTAGTGGATTTGCATACGACAAATGATTTTCTTATGGATAAAAGAAAGCGAATGTTTGTAGATGGATAGCAATTTCCTTTCCATATCTGACATATCTAAATAATATAGCCAAGCAATTAAATCACCAAACAGTTAAATTGGTGGAGAACAGAGACTAGTTGTTTTTGAATGGTCCTTCCCAGCGGGACTCGTGATCCACAAGCTCACTCCAGCTGATAATAGGCCGCAGTAGTGAGTTTGCAGCGAAGAGGAGTGCTCCAAAATTACCTTCTTGTTTATTCTCTTTTTTATATCAATAGATTATGACCAATTGCAAGAGCAGCCACAATCCTGCCTTTTGTACCCCCAGAAATCCCGAGCATGGGGCAATTTCTGACCTAGTTTATCGCGGCCAATACAGGTAACGCCTGGCAACAAATGCTGATAAACCAACTGAATTGTGTATCGCTGTAAAATTCATCCGAGCGTTTAGCCTTTTGCACCGTTGTCTATTCGTTTTTCGTCGGAAATGTCCTAGACATTTATTCTATAGAACAAAAAGATGGCAGAAGGTTCTTCGACGGGGTGTGAGGTTGATGACGAAACTGGTGAGTCACATCCACGCAACATATATAAGCCAGAAGGGCTCGTAAGAAAAGTAAACTCAAATGTTATTTATTTTCTCCTTGATTGGCGAGTTCAGATGTCCCTCCTCTGGAAGATATGTCAGAATTGATTGATCAGGTGAACAAGTTACGAGATGAAGTTTCACCAAGAAGTTCTACAACGGAGTCATCGACAAAAACTGAGGAGACGCAAGCAACTAAGACGCAAAAGTCTTCTTGTGAGGTACTCTTATCGACAACGATATTCGTCATCACAGTGGTCAAAATTTGCTGCGGACGCACTCGGCTGCGCCTCGTGAGTCCACAACATTTTGACCACTGTGATGACGAATATCGTTGTCGATAAGAGTATAGACAACGCTGAACCACATTCAATTTGTTTTTTACCATAATATCAACGTCAAAGAAAATGTTAATTTCAGAGCGTGAGCTGAAAAAAGGCATTACGCGACACGTTGACGCGAGCAGCGTTGTCTAGACTCTTATCGACAATGGCAAATTAGCCAATCAGATTACGAGGTTACTAGAAATTGTGGTAAAAAGTAATATAGACAACGCTGAACCACATTCAATTTGTTAAGTATTTCCACATCTTCACATTGGTTTGCATTCTCACCAAGGATGAACAGTTGGGTGTAATCAATAACCACCTGCTTATTGCCTGTTTTCTTAACCCTCTGCACATCCTATATAAATATGTTAAGTTATTATTATGTTATATCATCATCATCATCTCTTCCCCCAAGACATGTGGCCACCAGTTGCTAGCTTTCTATGGGGCACGTGTTACTAGGGATGGGACATGCATTTGTCAATTACTTAATGACAAAGAATTTTACATCAGTAATGACAATGCTTTGGGAGATGAAGGTGGAGTCATTATCTACATGCATTAACTAGTATGGAAACTTATGCACTGTAAGCAATTTTATGACCAACATATTTTTTTTCTTTTTAAGGGTCAAAAGTCCACACAAAGTGCTAAAACATTTGGTGGATTTAAGAAAGGTTTCTTGAACAATCCTTGGCCAACTAAAGGAAAAACCTCATCTTCATCAAAACCTTTGAAGAAAGAAGATGACATTCCTGTTATCAAACCAAAGAATCCAGAGGAAAAGAACAGAGGAATGGAAATAACTGAAGTGCAGAATGCAATGAAATCTAGCATACCAAGCTTACAGAACAAAAGTAAATAATGTTGTACATAGTAATTAAAACCTTTAAATTGTTCACTATAATAACTATTATTCAAGGCTGGAAAGTGGATTCCCTTTACAGTTATTTATTCCCTTTCATGACATCTCCAGGACTGTTAAAACATTCTGAGTCACTCAACTCCTAGTGCACAGTCTGTAACATATACATAAGTCTTATATACTTTTTGCTTTATGAGAAATAGTAACCATGATGAGCCAAGCTTTAAAGCTCATGCTGTGGTCCTTTGTTGGACTGGAACTGTTTTAGCCCTATCTATGTTTGTTCTTTAATGAATACATTCATCTGATGGTCCAATGAACACAACACCTGACAAGAACAAAGATCAAAATTATAGGCATAATTAAATTATTTTAATTTATTATTATCATTCATGCTGAATTCAGACTGGATCACAGAGGATCTGTTGAAGAAAATTGAGGCAAACCCTTCACTAGCCAAGCTACTTATGGAACCCAAATTCACTGCTGCTCTGTCTCAAGTTCAAGCTGATCCCATGAAAGCTATGGCTATGCTTAGCAGCAACCTAGAGATGCAGAAAGCTTTGCAAGAATTCAGTGGAATCTTAGGAGAACACTTCACTGAACTGAGCAATTCAGCTGTTGAAGTGGTGAGAAGACTTCTGTTGATTAATGGTCAAGCTCTGGCAAGCTGTGAGCTCTGGACAAGGACTAGGGGTGTGCAATTGTGAATTTTGTTATATGGAGCGTGATGGTCAGCTGTCCAAATTCTGGCTGTACTTTGCAGGAAAGATGGACCTACCATTTCAATATCCACATACATTTTAAGTTTGGTGTCCAGGTTTCTTAAGTCAAGTGGTACTTAACTAACAAGATTATAAAGAAAATTGATCTCTACCCCTTGTCTACGCAAACATGCCCTCACACTCACCTACATACATCTCTAGCATGCTTAATGAAGTGAGGCTTAAGCTAATGAGCTTTTGTTTGGGTAAAAAAGCTTGTGACAAGCATTAGATAGCCTTAAGGTTGGGATACTCCTTTATGTCTTTCTGTGTCAATGGTATAGTTAGCTTGACTTGCATGCTTTATATTCCTGTAGACACCAGCTACCAATCAAGAGGACATTGGGCTGACAGAAAGAGTGAGTAGAAGACAACAGCCTGCTGTGTCCCCCTCCCCTGAGGATGAAGCTAAAATGCAGGAAATGTTATCTGATCCTGAAGTGATGAAAGTACTTCAAGATCCTAAAATACAGAAATTATTGACCTTGATGAGAACCAATCCTGATGCAGCACAATTGTGAGTAGAATTCAATGTAACAACATTACTTTTGAAAGATACAATAATTCATGCTTGCACCATCATAATTCAATGTTGCATTTTTATTGGAGGGCTTCTGTCCTTGGGAAACATACAGTAAAAACCTGGCAGTGCATATAAGAACCTAGATTTTACCAAGTTAGGTAAGCCTAAACAGGTTCTTATATGAATGGTACTTACCAGGATCTAGGCTAAACAAGTTCTTAAATAGGCTCTTATTTTCTTAAGAAAAAAGTGACTCATTTTTGGTAGGTGTGGTATATAATTTTTAAATATAAATTATGAACAAATTATCTTCAAAATGACGGTATATGCACTTACACATGCAGTTTAAAGCTACACTGAATGTAACTATTGGCTCTATTTGACAAAATAAGAACCTGATTTGAAATTCTACCCTAAACAGGTTCTTATGTAAAGGGCCGGGTCTAAATCGAAAAGTTTAACCTAACAGGTTCTTAAATTCTAGGTTCTTATAGAATATATGCGGGTTTTTACTGTCTTCAGTTTACTTGCTAAGATAGTTTGGACCAATTATCTGCCCCCATGTTGTAATAAACTGTTATTTTTTTGGAATCAGAACTTCATTTACTGTATTGGGATAGAAAATCCCCAGACTATTCCCTGACCTTTTAAGAAATCTGTTCTTCCCTGATTTTTCACTGATTGTGGCAACCAGTGCTGGTTATCAAGAACAGATCTTGAGTAAACCCTTCCTGATTTGCTGGCCCAACACATATTATTTGTAGTTGTAAATATTTTTTGTACCCTTAATTTATGTGCATGTAAATTTGTGCAGTCAGATTTGTGCTGTATCAGGGCCCCATTTAATCTAGCCTCCTAAGCAGTTGTCTTTGGGCTTGTCACACATTCTCTCTCACAAACATCTGCTTAACTGAACTGCCACTTCCGTTTGCCAGCGCTTAGCTTTTGTTTTGAAGAAACCAATCAGTATCCATCTATTATATAACAGATAGCCAATAACAAACTGGACAAGAATAGAAATCATTCCAGTAATTTCCACCAAACGATTCACACACATCATCTGGGAAAATAATCCCTGGGTCGAAGTCCTATTTTCCATGCTGGCAAACGGAAGTGGCAGTTCAGTTGAGCAGACATTTGTCGGGGAGGAATTTGTGACAAGCCCAAAGAGCATATGCATAGGCTACATTTAAGCTAGCCATGCTAAACTGGATGCTCCTGTATAAATATTGATTTAAACCAAAAAATAAAATCTATGACATAATTACAACTCCAAACTGAGAGTCCACTGATTGGGGACAATAAACTATTAATTAAAATTCTGTTTGTATTTGTAGGGAAATAAAGAATGCAACAGATGAAACAAGAGCTAAAATACAAAAGCTGGTAGACGTTGGACTTTTGGGTTTTGCTCAGTGACCTTTCATTTATATATCAGTATTTCATCGTCATCATCATAATTTACTATACTTCCCAAGTAGGGAGTTGTTAGTATTTAAGGGAAGTAAACATACTCTTGAAGTCCCTCCCCTGGTAATAAACAGCACACTTAAACACACTTTATTCAAAACATATAAGCAAAAAACACTTACAAACTAGACTGATCTGCAAATAGTGAAAACGTGAAGCTTATGGGATGTGACTGGAGTGACAAGGAGACTTCACAGATTAATGTGATCAAGTAAGCTGAAGCCACTCTAAGGGTACTAAGGCCACAAGGTAGTGGGCATTACCCCGTAAATCTACCAAAGCAAAGATTGAGCCCAAGCATTAGCATCCATGGACAGCTGTTTCGGTCTTGATGGGCCTCGTCAGCATGGCATCAATTATTTATACTCATTTGACCAAGGTCTTTTCAACTGTCATGTATTCTCAAAGCACAGTTATATATTTTGCATACTATGATAGATTGAGATCTCACTTGTTCCCTGGTAGGCCACAATGTAATTTTAAATTGGTCTCATATCCGTTTGATATGAAAACACTCAAGGTTCCACTGAAATGCTGTAGGTCTTCTAACTTCCATTGTTTTACTCTAAAGGGAACCTCCACTCTTACAACAAAACGGCCCTTAATTTTCAGGAATTACTAAGTTTCAAAATTAATTTTAGTTTAAATGTGGAGATAACATTTAAATGTACAGAAAAATGGGTATCATTGTCTCCAATGTTCAATTGGTTGCAGCTTGCCAGGAAGCAAATGAAGCAGAAAATCATTTGTGTTCAAACAATTGGGCAACCAAATGATGTCATGGAATCCAAAATGGTGGCACGTTGGAAATTTAAAGCAAAAATAGGAGATAATGGTATCCATTTTTTCTATTTCCTTGTTTTAAAATAAATGTTGGCTCTTGTAGTCATAACTGTGATAACTGTTCAAGCTGTGGCTGCTGGGATGTCAAACCATGGCTCCAGCTTGAATATTTCAACTGAAGTTCCTAGAATGATTGTAACAAACACTCAGGTCTGAGTAAAGCAAAGGTTCCTTTACTGCACTGTTATATACTGCTGCACCTTTACAAAGAACTTTCACAGAATTTATTTATACAACAAAAGAAGAGTGGAACATTTGGATGAAGAATCAGAACTTTATTGTTTGTTCCAACATTGCTACATGTACAAAAAGTCATGAGCCCTTCACAATACAGTTAAAACTTGACAGATGTCAAAGGAAAACTATGCACAGGAGGTTTTTGCAAAACCACCACAGTACACATTTTATCCTTGGGTACTTTGCCAGTTTTGAACTGAATTGAACAGGCAGCCACGCTGAGAATCTTAAACTCTTTGCAATAATTACACTGTATGTTACAGTAAAAAGAAAATACTTAACAAAGGTAATTTTGTTCTGCATCAACAAGCCAACAAACTTTTTCCATTTAATTTAGATAAATTTGAGTTTATTTATATTATCCTTTCTTTCTCAGCAAGGCAAGTAAGACTGGATCAGCATGATTTGTTCTTTCACACATTATGTACCACACAAATCAGAACCCTGTATTTACATGTACATAGTCCAATAATAAAATCTTGTTACGACAGATGCTAAGAATGAAAATGAGACTGGACTCACTATTTCCAATACCACATTAACATGGCTGAACTACAACTGAGAGAAGACCCCTGCTACAACATTTGTAATGCTGATCACATTCTTTTGGGTTTTCTGTTTCGTGAATTCATTCTTTCTTGTGGAGTGATTCTTGCTTGACTTTGTAGTCACTCAAAGCTGCTTTTATGGCATCTTCCGCAAGCACTGAAAATAAAAGACAATATGGGACTTTTAGACCTTGCATGGCCTTTCCCTGAAAATAATCACAAACCACTTTCAAGTTCCCTTTTCCAGTCTCTCCTGTTTAAACAAACAAAACCAACTTTGTTTGATGAGGGTGACACTTAACAGTACCGTAATTTCCGGACGTTTACGCGCACGCCAGATTACCGCAGCGGTCTATTTTTGTCGTAAAAAAAAAGTTCAACAGATTACCCGCACTGGCCTATTACCCCTCCCCAAAACCAGAGAAAAATCATGCTACTGTATTATCGGGATAAGAACTCACAAACTTGGAGCGATGAATATTCCATGTTTTTGTGTATAAGTCGACCTTCTAAGTCTTGAAATCACTCCAAAAAGTCGCCCTCGACTTATACATGGGTCAAAACTTCAATGGTACATTCAGCAAGTGGCATAACAATAGACTCATTGGCATAACAATAGACTCCAAAGTGAAGAAAAAAGGAAACTACACAAGTAGTTTAAAGAAGAATATTTCATGGAAGTGGATTTGCAGTATTGAATAAAGAAAATGTTAGGAAATACAATTGGTTGTTCCATGATTTGTCTATGATCACGCCTGCGCTATGTTCGTCTTCATTGACATCACACTTTATAGCCTGTTTGTTGTTTCACATACCCTCTTTAAGCTTGTCTTTTCCACAGAAGTGTCCTTCCCTGTGATTTAATGGGTCACATTGTGAAGTTATTTGTGGAAAAAATTCTTCAATAAACTTGAGCAAAACCATCTGTTTCTGCTTGTGCGATCAAGCTTAATCGAGCGTGACTCAAGGCACTTGCTGGCTTTGTTACCTCTCACAGGTTGGCGTTTCATTACCAGGTTACCACGTCATGGAAGATGGCGCGTTGTTACAACTGTTCTTTTGTGTTTTGGAGGTTTTTAGTTTTTTCTTTTGGCAATAAAAAGGTTCAGACATTCCTGTAAGTACAAGGTTCGTAAAGGACCTTTATATTGAAGGTATGGCATTGATTTTGGAAGTTTTCAACAATACTCTCGCTGAAGTGTGTCACCGATCGATGCGATTTTTTTCTTCATTAAGTCTATCAGGCAATTAAAGTGGGATAAATGAGGCAATACACAGTTTTTAGGAACGTTTCTCTAATGACTTTTATATTTTTCCCCACTTACGGTTTCAAAACTAACGAAGATTTAAAATTATCACATTACCGCACCTCCTATAACCCGCACCAA
This sequence comes from Pachyseris speciosa, assembly GCA_016490735.1. Classification (NCBI taxonomy): domain Eukaryota; kingdom Metazoa; phylum Cnidaria; class Anthozoa; order Scleractinia; family Pachyseridae; genus Pachyseris; species Pachyseris speciosa. Next base: position 125,335 of record JAEMWC010000566.1, on the reverse strand, counting down.
CACTGTTTGCAGAAAATTTAAAACATTACACGCGAGGTAATCGCCGGAAATTACGGAATTCAAACTTCTATTACATGTATTATTTTGTACAATCTCAGTTTGCACACATGATTGACAGGTCAGACCAAACAAAAGGAGATGGTGAGAAGAAGATGTTACAATTCAATAAAGCAGGTTGGGTTTTTTTTTCAGTTGCCAACTCCACTGAGCATTGGCTGACTTGTAAGTGAGCCATATTTCAAATCCATTGGTTAGCAGCTTGGCACTGACCTATAATAATTGAAGGCCTCGCAGCATACCATCCTATGTCGATTTTGGGTTGTTTTCTTATTTGC
>JAEMWC010000566.1:102500-120000 GCA_016490735.1 Pachyseris speciosa | reverse complement strand
CACCACAAGCTGGCGCGCCAACAAGACCTGTTCCAACATTTGTGTCATCCTTGTCCATAGATCCAACATTCCTTGGGTTTTCGTAATGGTCAATGACCTTTAAGTAATCAAACCAAGTTACTACCCTTGTGCGAGATGCTATGCAAATCACAGTGATTGCTATCTCTTGTGCAATATTAATTGGCCACTGTGTGGCATAAGTTAATGACAGTCGATTTCCAGTGATTGGAAAAGCCCATTGATAAGCTATAACTTATGTTTGATACTTTTGTATGAGGACTACAAGGACAGCAGCATAGCCCAAAAAAGGTTCACAAACTCCTTGCAAGCACTTTCTCTTGAGTGTAGTTTGTAGGGGGCCCTTTATAAATTTCTGAAAAGACTTGGTATCTCTGGGTATGTGAACTGTAAAGAAATGGTGACTGTATTACGTTAACTCTATCAATTTTGTTCCTGAATAAAGAGGCCTTCCAAGGGGTGGGCTGGTGTGGCTTTGTCATGTTTACAACTGGCTGTCGCTGGTTTCGTTAGGGGTAAATGTTGCTGTCACAAAGAAAAAAAGAGGAATGGCAAGTGAATTGTCGCTGTCACAAAGAAACAAAGAGGAATGGCAAGTGAATTGTCGCTGTCACAAAGAAAACAAAGAGGAATGGCAAGTGAATTGTCGCTGTCACAAAGAAAACAAAGAGGAATGGCAAGTGAATTGTCACTGTCACAAAGAAAACAAAGAGGAATGGCAAGTGAATTGTCGCTGTCACAAAGAAAACAAAGAGGAATGGCAAGTGAATTGTCGCTGTCACAAAGAAAACAAAGAGGAATGGCAAGTGAATTGTCACTGTCACAAAGAAAACAAAGAGGAATGGCAAGTGCATTGTCACTGTCCTCAACCAATCTCTGTTGGTTGTCGGTGTTTGAGAGAATATTGCCGCCTGTTTTTAGAGCCATGTCGCTTCTACCCCTTGGAAGGCCTCTTGGTTGGCCTCAATAACGTCATATGTAACTTTGTTTATAATGCACATGTCCTCGGCTTCCCCACGGTGTCGATCCCCGTGCCAACCAGGGGGATTGTAAAACCACTCAAGCAAACTTGAGGAATTTCCCCGGGGGTCTGGGAATCTCTCAAGACAAAGTCCCCTGGGTGAGGTGTCTCACCTGAAAATCCCCGTGACATCCTTTTAAACTTGTGAATTCCCCCACCCCTAATCTTTGATCGTAAAACAATGTCAAGATTTTCCCCTACTCCCGTCCATCTACGTATTCCCCCACATATCTCCCTGGTAGGCCCGGGGGTCGACCCCACGGGGAAGCCGATGACATGTGCATAACACACATTCATAATTCCTAATAATCACAAATTCCATGAATATAAAGAAAGTGATTCGATTGAAAGTTAAATGGGCTGAGTACCTTAAATCAAGCTTTGAGTAAACCTGACTTTAGAACGTACCAAGCTTGCGAAACAAAAATTATTTCATATCGATGCAACATGTCTGGACGCTTACGTATAAACGTCAAGCTTTCGTTGTTTTTCGGAGCCATAATTATTCTCCTTTCAACCAAAAGAAGAAGCCTGTAACTAGGGGATTGCAAAAGCCTAAAATGACCGTACAAATGGCTGAACGAAAGCAACGGTAGATCTGCAAAGCCAATGCAAATGTAAGTTTCAGAGAGCCCTTTCCACGCGTGAGTCAGCAAAGTTATATTTGCACATGGTTTGCACATCATCGCTTGATCTCCGCGATCAAAATAATGAAACAACACAACTCACAGCAACCCAGGCCACACCAAAAAAATTGCAAGGGGAACTCACATTTTTATGGTAACATGCAACTACAGTTCCTATCCTCTGATTCACCCTAGTCCTCGCCAAGTTTCTTACGCTGTGCGAGAAAAGTGCCATCCTTGCGTTTGAGTGGAAACTGTTACACAACAAAAGCCTCACGTTGTGCTCACCCCATAATAATTCTCAAAATGACATCATACTACAATAAGTAACCACGCCGCTTTACTGTGCTCCAGTCCAGCTCCAGTCACACATTTTCTCCACACCCTCCCCAAAAATACTCTGAAATAAGCTTACTTTCAAACTCAGACTAATTTTGACTTAAAAGTTAGTTTCCATTACAGTTTCATGTGAGTTGCTTTCCTGTGACTTCAACTGTTTCGTGATCAATTGTTTGTTTCTGGCGTTAGGAAAAACGATAACATCTTTCCAGGTACTTATAACCCACTTGTGAGGTGTGAATGAGGCTCAATATTAGTTTGCGTATTGCCATACTTTCCAGATTACAAATATCCATACATGTATCTTAAATATAATCCAGCTAAATGACTGATAAACTATAGACCCTTGTCAAATCAGACTGGGTCCAGTAGCACTTAGATCCAGCGAATGGAACTTTTTTGCCAAAAAAGTTCCGTTAAAGATAAGATAAACAGGCTGTCTAAGCGGAATTCTATTTTGTTTTCACTTTTATAACTCAAACCTGGTCGCCAATACAGATGACTGTGCTAAAATCCCTAACGAAAAATGCTAGCTAATGCTATAGGTTCCGGGAGGCAAGAGGTATAAAAGAGGCATAAAAGTTGCAGGCGCGGATCCAGGATTTTGAAATGGGGGGTGAATTTACTCCACCTCAATCAGAGAAATCAGAGAAATCAAATATTATTTCAATATTTGAGGGATAAGAAGAAAAAAAAAAAGAAAGAAGGGGGGCTCAGAAAAAAAGGGGGGAGGGGGGGTGAAAATTCACCCATTTCACCTCCCCTTGATCCGCGCCTGATTTGGTGACTCACAAAGCAAACGAATTTTCCCTTTGCATAACTAAATTGTTTGTATTCTTTTTCTACGTCTCCCAGTTTTTTGCCCTGGGAATTAGCCTTATTACTCTTTGAAAAACAACGACGTTCGCACCGCACTCTGTAAAATTTTGTTTTTACAGAAACAATTTTGGTTCTCTAAGGCCCGATTCAGACGCCGAACTCTTCACGAACAAATTACCGTATAAAATTTCGGCCAAAAAAGGGGCAAACATTTGGAAAGGGCACTTAATCGAGGGAGGCGCTTCTTAGGTTTTTCTTAAAACGAAGTTTAGCTCCATTGTGGCTATTACACTGGGGGAGCAGTTATGGGAGCAGAGTTGGCGCAGTGGTGAGAGCGCTCGCCTTCCACCAATGTGTCCCGGGTTCGATTCCCGGACTCGGCGTCATAAGTGGACTGAGTTTGTTGTTCTCTACTCTGCTCCGAGAGGTTTTTCTCCGGGTACTCCGGTTTTCCCCTCTCCCCAAAACAACATTTGATTTTCATTTGATTTATTTGGAGTTGATTTGATTTAGTCTCCCCAATTAGTAGAGCATCTGTGCTTGGCTAAATACATTTGAGACTTAAATAAAGTGATTATTATTATTACTATTATTATTATTATTAATTATTATATTATTATTATTATTATTACACATAAAAGAACATTGCAAGCACAAGGAGATAGAAATAACTGGAAGGGACTTACGGAAAATAGACTTTTCTTCTACATCCGGCAGTGATGCCGGTGTAGTTGAAGCCAAAATGAATCCAAAGTCGAAATTCACTCCCCATTCAGGCTCCCAACGTCAGTGGCTTCATAGCTCAGTTGGTTAGATCATCGCAATGGTAATCGCGAGGTCACGGGTTCAAACCCCGTTGAAGTCCTGAATTTTTTTTCTCAGGCTTCTTTTCACAACTGCATAAATTGCGTTCACAACTGCGAGGATCATTCTTCATTTGATTTCATTTCCGCAGTTCATATATGATTCATTTCATATATCATTCACAAAATTTAAATAGCCGTCTTAATCGATTCAGACGCCAAACTTTTCATGTATTTAATTGAATGCATTAGGTTCGGCTCGTGAAAAGTACGACGTCTGAATCGGGCCTAAGAGATGCGCCGTTATTTCACACAATTACACCATACATAACTGGCAAGAATTTGGGTGGGGCCTGGCTTGCGTTTCTCAAAACTTTACGTCCACTAGGTTCATGGTCAGAAATTCGATTTCTAATATCTTTAATAATCTTTTATGAAAGCTCGCAATAAAATTGAGAATACATTGGGCTAGTTTGCGAAAAATGCTAGTACCAATCCACAGAAAAATACTTCTCGGCCCGAAATGTTTTCCGTTTCCGAGCTTGTGTGCCAGAGGGCAAACATTGTCCAGTCCAAACATTGTCCAGGTGCAGAAATAGTGAGCAAAAACCCTAACCACGTAAATTTTATTATAAACAGCCCTGCTTAGTAGCCTTGTCATAAAATAACTGTAATATAATGGTTAGCTACTAAGGCCATGTGCACAAATATCAAGGGTGTACTTGCGGTTACGCTAAATCAACGAAAATCCCGGATTTCGATTTCTCTTTTAAATTTTTTGTTTTTCTTCTTTTGTATCAACATATTGCATCATTGTTGACACTTAGTTACTGGAGATCATATTTAACTGCGGTATTATTATTAAATTGTGGTAAAAACAAACAAAAAACAGAAAAGGCTGGTTATGCAGTAGAGTGATTTTTTGGGTTGAAAACATAAGAATCATAATCTGAACGGTCCCCAAAGAAGTCACAATCAGCTCAGTGTAAAGAATTTTACATTTTATTTCCGCTGTAAGCTAACAAACGTTAAATCAGTAACCATAACTTTCCAACACTTCATTCACAGGCTTGAGCTCTTCAGCTTTGTCCTCTGCAGCCTTCTGTCTCAGTTTCTGAAGAGAAAAATGCAAAACATGTAAACAAAATAAACAGACAGCAATCTTTTTATTTTCGAGAAAGCTGCTTAAGAGCAGATGCCCTGTCATTCAAATGTCATCTGATGTCACTGATAAATAGTTTACAGATAAAATGAGAATACATGGATAGAAACAATTATGTGAACTACAGATGATACAAATGAATGCAAGCATTTATCACTGCAGTTGACTGATGGACTTGTGATATTTTTTTGCAATGACCTGACTCAGTCATCTACCTAAATGAGCTAATCAAGCCAACTGGAGAGCAAACCAGGTCTGTGCTCTACTGGAGTCGAGTGGCCCAGGACAACTTTACTTTTGACTTGGGCAACTAGGAAATACCAGTTTTTGCAACAAACTTATATGCTGGGCACCATGGATTTCAAGGGTTTAGATTTGGGGCTCCAAACTACTTTTCCTAGAGGACAACCTTGGCAAATCATAAGCAGTTTGTAACATACCCAATGACAAATTAATGTGAACACAAATGCAGTAGAGGATATACAATTGGTTGGTGGATAGATAAAGCAGGGCAAATATACCCTGTGACAGTCTTTCCACCATGAACAAAATAATTTAACCTGTGTGTCCAAGAATGAAGTCTGCATAGTTTCCTTTCTATCCTATAAGTTAACCTGTTTTGCTCTCACCTCAACTTTCTTCTTGTGCTCATAATACACAGCAGCCTTGGCCTTACGTTCTCTTCAAGGTCTCAAGGATGTCCTAACACAACAGATAGTTAAAACCAGCAGTCAACTTTCCACATGAACAAAAATAATTTAACCTGTGTGTCCAAGAATGAAGTCTGCATAGTTTCCTTTCTATCCTATAAGTTAACCTGTTTGCTCTCACCTCAACTTTCTTCTTGTGCTCATAATACACAGCAGCCTTGCCTTACGTTTCTCTTCAAGGTCTCAAGGATGTCCTAACACAACAGATAGTTAAAACCAGCAGTCAAACATTAACCTACTACTACACACAACAGCAATATTATTCTTGTGAGATGGCAATTTCATATATGGGGAAAAAGTTCACTGTGCACTCAACAAGTAAACTAAACTTCTGTCTTAAGACTCACCTTGTATTTCCAGCCAACCTCATGTAGTCTCAGGACACAGTACTGCAATGAAGCAAAAAATTTATGTATGTAGAGAAGGCTAACAAGTCTGTTGATGAGCCTTATGAAAGTCAGCATGATGGTGAAAAAAAAAGTTCTTTTGTTCCTGGACAGTGAGAGGCAGGTAGGAAAAGGGGGGGGGGGGGGGGGGTCACTGATTGTAGAAATATGAGGGAATACAATGTAGGATTTCAGATATACATACATATACTTTATTTATCCTCGAATTTAGAGTAGCTAAAGACAAGCTAGTATCTTCGAGTTAAATATGATTCTAAATACTACTAAAATGTAAAATGATAACATTATAAAATTTAAACTATTGAAAGAGTCATACTGTAAAATCCTGCGCTTGAAATCAGGAAAGTCAGAAGTTCTAAAAGAATCCGGAAGAGAGTTCCATTTGAAGCCATGTATGAAAAGGAGTGAAGATCATAAGTAGTGCTTTTTGTAGACGGTAGAGACAAAACAGAGTTGGGTTGCCCTTTTCAATTCTTAATGGTACCTGGGTCCTGGCTTCAAATAAAAGCCCTGAAAAGCTGATAAAGACCACAGTATCTTACCTTCCTTCCAGGCTTTAAACGGACAACTCGCAGGGCTGATGGTACAACCATTCTCTTTTCCTAGAAAAGCATGTTCAACAATTTATACCATGCCATAGAAAATACAGCCAATCATAATGCAGGAAAGTCGTTGCATATTCGTCAGTATTCCACTGAACCTTCCATCGATCAACACAATTCAACTGTATCACACCCAACCTTCCCATCGTGCGTTGAGATTCCCAGTCATGCTGGCCTTGCTGGCCACTGTATTTTCTATGGCATGGTATAAAATAGTTATGCAACCCTTTCTCATGGTATACCATGGAATATCCCACTTGTCACTTGTATTTTCTTGGTATACACATGAGCCTTGACTTGTGAGATATTCCACGGTGTACCACTTGAAAGCATTGCATAACTAGTACATATTACATCTCAGAAAACTGACAGGGTGATTGTACTTCTGATAGTACAATGTTTCACAACAAAAAAAATAAAAACAGGAATTAAAGCAACATTGCATATTTTCAAAACATTCTACTGCTGGAATAATTAAGTTGAACATGAATTAGATTAAGAATTACTAAGGTATGTGAACACTGGAATGGAATGCTGCCTTTAAGTCCTCAATCTAAGCAAAATTCAACTTTGTCTTAACTTGATAATGATGTTAATGGTAACATGTTAGTGCTAAAATGTCAAGGCACTCTAACTTTCAAGGAAATAAATGAGAAAGAGTTAACTTACTTTGTCATAAGGGTGGGGAATACCATCCAACACCTTCAGACGATTCATTGCCTCTGCACCTCTCTTTGTCTTGTGTGGGATCATCCCTGGTAAAATATGATACTTCACTTATCTTTTGAATGCAACATTAGACAATGAAACCCAAATATTTCAGATGTGTTTACCCTGGGAAAAAACTTGCAGTCAAATACAACAACTGAAAAATACCACCAGCAGTATGTTGCCACTTCTCGTTCATAGAACTGGATCAGGAGGCTGACATACGATGTATAAGCACTACACCCTCATGCCACCATTTCAACCAAACAACACAATGTTTTAATTTACCTCTGATTGTCCTCCACACAATTCTGCTTGGAGCACGGAAATGAAATGGTCCCCTGCTGGGCTTGGTGTTGGTTCGCTTCCGCAAGAAATCAAGATACTTCACTAAAAAAAATTGGACCTCCTGTCAGTGATCATAAATAAAAACATAACTAGATAAATTAATACCTTTACTGCTGGAAAACGTCGATGGAAATCTGCTTCTACTCATTCAAGATATTATACCATAGAAGAGGCTCTGCCAGGGTAAATTCTGACAAAGTGACAAGGCCCAAAAGTAGCAACAGCAAATAAAATGAAATCCTGATGAGAGACATCATTCACAGCAAAATTTCGACAGTTACATCAGGACCACGAATTAGCGATTTAAACACCGACATGGGAGATTTTAACATTCAGATAAGTGACATGGGATCCCCCCCCTCCCTGGCAGGGCCTCATAGAACAAACGACTTACAGAGGAAATTGTAACAAAGGCAATACTTCCTTAAGTTAAGCAAGTGACATGGCTTATCATCATAAAAATACTGTTGAACAATGATAGTTAAGACTTGCTGTTTTATGTTTTCTTTTTACATTCAAAAGATAAACGTTGCTAAACAGATTGCGAGTCTAATCTGTTTAGAAAGAGTTGAAAATCCCAGTTCAGACTTGTTGTTTCATGATATTTTCTTTCCTGTTCAAAAGTTGAACATCAATAAACAGATTCTGGGTCTCATTTAGCCTCCTTCGCAGATGTCTTTGGGCTCGTCACGCATTCCTTCCTCACGAACGTCTGCTGAACTGAACTGTCACTTCCGTTCGCCGGCAGTTAGCCTTTGTTTTGAAGAAACCAATAACGAGCTGCATAAGAATGGAAATCGACACCCGATTCACGTGCATCGTCTGTGAAACTAATCCCGGGTTGAAGTCCTACTTTCAAAAAATTGGAAAACGAACTATGATTGGCTAACCGCTGCGAACGGAAGTGGCAGTTCAGTTCAGCAGATGTTCGTGGGGAAGAAATGCGTGACGAGCCCAAAGACGTCTGCGAAGGAGGCTAGGTCTCATTACATTTTTACAAAATGTTGAAAATGACAATTCAAGACCCCAACAAAAAATCCAAAACAGAAACCAAATATTTTTAGTGATCTCTTCCTCAGTTTGTCAAAACAGTGATTAACTTACACTTGTTTCTGAAGAAACTTCCACTGATGTTGACTTGTTCACAGCGGACAATAACTATTCTTTGACCTAAGGAAAAATTTGTGAATCAAACAGTCAGTATAACAGTACTACAAGTTGTCTAGCATGTTTATTCCAGTAAATAATATTGGTCTACTAGAAAGATGCAATACTTAACCAGACTTCAAATTGGAATAAAGGGATCTACATTTCCTGACAGGAACAACAACAAAAAAATGAGTAACCATTTGTACAATCTAACCAGTAAACTGCTGTCTCCAGAGGACTCATGGTAAGCTAGACTATCTATGAGGTAATTCATATGAAGGCCGATTTAGACTAAGACTTTTGTTGTGATGGTAATGTATTTATAATACAGCACATATCACATTGTCTCATGGTATGTTGTATGTGACAAGCCAATGGAAATATTGCAATAATAAACAAGAAGTTCTTCTACTAACAAATTATGAGCCAGTATCCATTCAAATGTGCATTAAATTAAGTGGGAAGCAAAGTGAAGTTCCAAACTACAGACAATGATAAAAATGGGTTTGTCTACACACAACTCATCACGCACAACAAGCAAACTGTCTTTGGATTTTAAAAGATTTAACATACAAAATAAAAGCCTGCGGTGATCATAGGCTTTGGCAATGTTTTTTAACAGCTACCGTAAGTGTACAGCCTAGTGCTAGGGTCAGGTACAATTAAAAATTACAGTGATTAAAAAAAAAAGATTGTGCATTTTAAGCTTGGAAATGAAATGAGAAAGTCCATTATCACAACAAGATGAACACTACATTTTTCTCATTAGATTTCCTTTACCAAGTATGTTTCACAAACGCTGAAACATCAAACTCGTAACTTTCCTCTCATACTGACACTGGTACTGACACACAACTACCTTTTCTCTAATCTAAAATAAGCAACATGTACACACATGGTATCATCTATTCTGAGCGTACTGTCATCATCCAAGTCTACTGCTTTCCACAAATAGACAGTGGATTTAATATATGTTGAGACCAAGGCCTCTAGGACAAGGCGCCTTGGCATAACAGAACCTAAACTGCATCCACCAGTAGTAATAAGCTTGTATAATGATTCATCTCACCAGTCAGAAGGCTCTTTGCCACCGTTGAAGCTAAACGGCCTAACAAATGGCCTGATCCGTCGATGACGATTGACTGCAATTAAAAAGTAATATCTGTTTTATATCAACTCCAACACTAAATAGGAAAGGCCGAGAAAACGTTCAGGATTTAGCACAGTTCATTTTGACTGGTCGGGATTTGCTTCCATCCAAGGAACTCAAACATTTAACACTGGAATATACTTCCAATCTACAGATATTCCTTGAAAAACACAACGGAGACTTAACAAATAATTACTTGACTCTTACAAGAAAGTATATTTATTTATTTCAGTGATAAATAAAGACGGAAACTTGGATATTTTGCTTAAGACATTTACCTTCTCGAACCCCATGTTGGAGCCGCTAAAAGAAAGGATAAGTGTCACATGTGAGCCTCATATCAGGGGCGGCCCACCAGCTGAGGCAGGGCTAGGCTTGGTTACATAGCCAATCACTAGGTACCAGTCCTCTTTGCATGTAAATAGGAGTGGAAATGTCACGTGGCTTGCAGCAAACAAACTAACTTTGAATATGATAAAGACATAATTCCTACTGATTGGTTCTATGCACAACAAGATTGTCAAATCTTACAGCAAATCCCATTGGTTTCTGATAAGAAAAAAATCTTGGCCTCAAAATCTTAAGGTATACACATTGATGACAACCTCAACTGAGAGAGTCATACCTGGGGTGGGTACCCGGGGTGGGGGGTACTCCATAAAGTCCGGATAGGTGTGTGACGCGAAGGGTCTTAAACCCTGACCCTATTTAAGGAACAATCCAACGAAAATTGATACCCTATTTAAGGCCCAAATCCGAAAAATGACACCCTATGCAAGGGAAGAACAAAAACTCAAAATAGCTTGAACAGGTCAACTCAAAAACACAATCTTTTAAAATCGCTTTGGCAATACTTTAACTTTGACAGATCATTTGTTTTCCGCTTAACTGGTGTTTACACCCTGCTATTTTTGCTGATACAAATTTAGGCACCCTATCTAAGGATCACACCGGGACACTATGCCAACATAGCCGAAAAGGATACCCTATTTAAGGATCGAGAACCTCCAAAAACCATACTCTATTCCGCGGCACGTACCTATATAGCCCATATAGGGAAGTACCCCCCCCGGGGTGGGTACTAGTCCCTTACATGGGCTATATACCGGTAGGTATATGCGGCCCCAAATGGTATGGTTTTTTAGCCGTTTTGGTCAGAACTAGGGTATTAATTTGACCATTTTGGTCTGAAATAGGCCATGGCTTGTGCACTCCAATCTTGAATTGGGTATGTTTTTTAGAAGAAGCTACTTCTTCATCATTAGGTGATAAGACCATCAACAAAAGCTCTTCTTTTTTGTATTTTAATTATGTTTATGCCAACCATGCATGTGAAATAGGTCTGAAATAGGGTAGGGAAAATCACAGATTTTGGTCTGAAATAGGGTATGGGTTTCAGGAAGCAGGCCGCACATCCTCACCCGATTTTTCTTGTCAATGAAATTGTAAATGACATGGTTCTGGAATACCTTAGTTCACACTTTGTTCACTGCTCTGATACCTTAGACTCCGTCCACGCGTATCTGGATATTTTCAAAAATGGAGAGTTTTTTCTCCGTATTTGAAAAAATCCACGTCCACATGTACACGGACCGTAGCAAAATCATATTTGCACGTCCACACGTATACGCATAGCCTCCTTCGCAGATGTCTTTGGGCTCTGCATGCGTTCCTTGCCCACAAACGTCTGCTGAACTGAACTACCACATTCGTTCACCGTGGTTAGCCAATCATAGTTCGTTTTCCAATTTATGGAAAGTAGGACTTCGACCCCGACAGACGATGCATGTGAATTGGGTGTCGATTTCCATTCTTACGCAGCTCGTTATTGGTTTCTTCAAAACAAAGGCTAACCGTCAACGAACGGAAGTGACAGTTCAGTTCAGCAGACGTTCGTGGGTAAGGAACGCGTGACGAGCCCAAAGACATCTGCGAAGGAGGTTAGTATACGCAAAAACGATTCTAATACACTAGACTTCACATATTGAGCATGTGCAGGTTACAAGTGCATGCGCCCTGTGATAAGTATAAGCCCGCAAAAGTCAAACAGTTTGCCGCCATCTTTGTTTTTGTGCACTGGACCCTAACTTTGATGTCATTGTATTCGAAAACCTTCGTTTTCGACTGTCCACATGAATACGATAAATCTCCGTTTTTAAAAATCTACAGTATGGAGAGCGTTTTCAAAAACCTCTGTATTTGTGGCCGAAAACGCTGTTTACGTGTGGACGGGAGGTGCAAACAGAGAAAAAAAATCTCCGTTTTCGAAAATATCCAGATGCGTGTGGACGGGGTCTTAGTTCCACAGCCCTGCATTAATTATAGTAAAATAAGTTTTTATGATAAGGGGTAGTGCTGTGGAATTGTTTACCTCGGGGCATCAGACAGTTGCCTTCTCTTAACAAAAGTTGAAAAATTGTGATTTTGATAGCAGTGTCAGATGAGTTTTTAATTATTTTTAGGTACAGCTTCCTTGTAAAGAGGGTTTATTATGATTTCTTTTATAATGTAGTAGTTACTAGTAATTAGTTAAGTAGCCACCCTTCCCCATATACTGAATTGGAAGGAGCTGTACAACTCCCAAAATAGGACCATACTCCTGTACACCTTACTCCTCCTGGGTGACATCCAATAATAATTATTGGATGTCACCCAGGGCCCGGTTGTTCGAAAGCCGATTAACCCTAATCCAAGATTAAAACTTAACCAAGGAGTTTATTTGTCTAACCACAGACGTTGTTCAACACTGATATTCTGCAAAATTTTAGATTAGAGAACTTCAATCCTGAAAAGCAAAAAGCAGCAAAAGAAATTTGGATTCAAAAGTTAAAAACTGCAACCAAAGTTTACCGTAATCCAGGATTAAGTTAATCGGCTTTCGAACAACCGGGCCCAGGAGGAGTAAGGTGTACAGGAGTATGGTCCTATTTTGGGAGTTGTACAGCTCCTTCCAATTCAGTAGATGGGGAAGGGTGGCTGCTTAACTAATAATTACTAGTAACTACTACATTATAAAAGAAATCATAATAAACCCTATTTATGACTCAGATTTCCTTCATCATTTAATACCATGCAATACACTTCAAATGATCAGAAATAATTAAAAAATCCACTACTGGATATTTAATACATGACTAGTATTTATTGCATCATTTTTGAAAAGAAGAGAGGAAAATACTAAAATGTGAAAAGATTTGACACCATTAGTCATATTTTTACATGCACACTAGTATGAAATATTTATGGCCACGTAACAGCTATTTTCTCAAACTTCTTCTTTGGAATGTTCATTTCACTATCCTTATGATCAGAAATTGAGTCACTTGGTGTTGTGGAAGCACATGTTTCCTACAAAAAAGACAGATCAAGATAGATTATTACAAATACTGAACAAATGCATGAGGCAACATGGGCATCACAGGCTTCTCCAAGAGAGCTTTTGTCTGACTCAATAATTCCAAACCAGTGGCATCCTGATTAGCATTGACAATTGAAGTTGTGTGACTGGTTTCCAGGACAACATCTAAACAAAGCAGCTACCTTTAGCTAATTTCAATCCCGAACAAGCGACCTTTGAAAGATCTGTTTGGTTGGTGATTTTGATTAGTCTTGAAAATAATAAACTTCAAGTTACCAAAGTAATTAAACAGAACTCCATAACAAAACTCTGGCAGTAACCCCTAGTGTCTGTCCTAAGGGGGAATGATGTCAATTGGGATGTGTGTCTTGTTTCACTCTCCCAACACTGCGGTTGATTCTGCAGTGACAAAAATCATTAGATTCATTAGATTTCTGTTAAACATTCACAGTTTAACTGGAAGTATATTTTCTTGCTACCAATGAGATATTTTCCAAATCGTATGTTCCCAACTTCCAGTTAATGGGCTTGAAGGCCTTGGATACAAGGCTACTCCCAGGCATTGGTGTCCTGTTCAACCCACATAATATTGTTCTTCACTGAAGGAACTCAAAGACAACATGTGGATTCTCTGCTACAGTTTGCCATTGTGAATCAATGTTTATACCACAGGATCACTTTCAATGTTGGGGAAAGATGGGTTTCCATTGACTAGGGAGGAGACTACCAATTTTGAAACTGACATACACATAATGGCACAGTTAAAAAAGGACATTGTTTATGAACATTATTTAGTATAAAGCAACCTTAGGCACTACATTATTACCTTTTTTTCACTATTTGAGCTTGATCCAAATTCATCTTTTAAAACTGACTTATCCAAGTTAAGTCCTAAAGTTTTTCTGTTTAATTTAACAACTTTTGCTTTCGTAGTTTTATTCACTACATTGTTTTCATGGCCAGCTCTATCTTCTAAGGTAGGAGATGTTGTGGCAATGGAAACTGAATCGATTCCTTTGTTAATGGAGTCCAAAGAAACAGGCTTTTTGTTAATCTTGACAATGTTGCTTCGCTCTGTTCTTGCTATTTTGCTGCCAGAAGAATCTGCAACTTCATTAGATTTACTGAAATGAAAGAAACAAATGCGGTGTGTATGAATGTCACAAAGAAAGACACCAGATAGATAAAATTGAAAGTGGAACACAGTAGTTTCATTTTGCTATAAATGGAAACTAATGGCTCCAATATTTTGTTGTTGTGGGCCCAGTTGCACAATTAAGTAGAATTAAGCTAATCCAGTTTAGATAAGCTTTTCCATTTCCATTTTCCATTTTATTGTTTTCTCCATTCAAGTTATATTAAGAGTTACTTTTAAATAAATACAAGGTATAGAAAATAGAATGGAGAAGGCACATATATAGTAAGAACTAATTAGTGCCCTAAATAATATTTAATTACTAATATCTATAGCTTATTACAAAAAACATATAAGCACACACACAGACACAGACACACAAAGAAACATCATACACTGTAGCACAAAACAAGGAGATTAGTACTGAGCAAAATAAGTTCAAATGAAGAATGATCCTTGCAGTTGTAATTGCAATTTATGCAATTGCGAAAAGAAGCCTGAAAAAAAATTCAGGACTTCAATGGGGTTTGAACCCGTGACCTCGCGATACCGGTGCGATGCTCTAACCAACTGAGCTATGAAGCCACTGACGTTGGGAGCAGGTCAATTATGGGTTCATATGTTCCTGTGAAAGAAATGAATGTGAACGATATATGAAATAAATCATACATACATACATTTATTGAAGCTCCCTTTACAGGGCTTTTCAGCCACAATATATTAAAATTACAAGATACAGTACCGCCAGAAAGTATTGACCCATCGGGACGAGGCAATACCTCGTCTATGCCGCGGGTAGTGGCCGTGCGTCCACCGCGGTATAAAAAAATTGTTCCCGCGGGAAAACCGAGGTACAATTTTGCCACGGGAATACCGCGGGAGAAAAGACGAGGTAATGCCGCGGGGAAAGAACAATGACGATTAATTCCAGGTGTCAAAAAAGCGGAAGGACTGTAAGGTGCGAAGATTCACGGACATAAAAATTATGCTGTGCGCGATTTGCGTATGGACTCGTAATTTCTGAACCGGCCTCTATATAATGTAAAATCGAAGACTTTGAAACGCTAAGGGGCTTGCCCTGGTTAAACGCCTGCCTTGGTTAAACGCCGTATTTCACATGTGAAGTACCATGCTGGCACCGTGTTCCTGTGAGAAACCCCAACATGGCGGTCGGAAATCCATTGGAAACATCTGGAGCTCACTTTTCCTCTCGCGAAAGATTTTTTCTTTCTGCTAAACTTCAAAACATTTGCATAGACACTTCTCTTAACATATTGGTTATTCAGAACTCGAAAACACAACGTAAATCGATATTTTCGCGTACGTGATCTGTTTCTCAGACGCAACCACGATGTCTGGCATTGTAAAAAAATCTAATTTCAGACTGCTTTATTTTCAAAACAAAGCATGCTACAGAGCTGAAAACATGCAAGCAGATATATCTTTAAAATGTCTTTAACCTGATGAGGTAAAACCTCAAAATTTTTAATTTTAGTTTTTTCTGACGACGCGTGCTGATTTCATTTGGATCGGCTGAGGCGTTCTTCACGGCTGGCCTTTTCTTCGGACCTTCTAAACTTAATTCGCGGACAACTTGGGAAATTTTAAAATTTCGTCTATAGAACGACAAAATTCTTCACTTGACATACTCTGCTGTTTGAACCATCTTTGCTCCGGAGCTCACGTTGTGTTGTCGTCACATGCCGTGCTCGAATTTGCATAAAACGCCGATACGCACGAACGACCAATTGACTTTGAAATCTCGGCCTGCCTTACTTAGAATTTCTTGGTAATTTGTTCGCTTCCCTTAATATCTCAGTTCTAAATAACTTCGAGTCAATCTAACAACGTTTTGGATCTGTGATAAGCTTAATTCAAAATTCCTGTCCGGTTGCCGGACATTGAGACATAACATGTAAATTGCTATTCGTGCTCTGAGCAGCATAACATGTAAATTTGATATTCGTGCTCTGAGCGTCACAAAACATGCCGAAATATTCTTTCCTTTCTTTCTTTCCATCAAGATGCCAACAGATCTGTTTACAGGTCACATTCCACAGCTCAGCACACACTGTAAATGAATAAAACTTTGAAGCCGAACTCCACGCGAGCGCGCCGAGCATAAATGCGCTTCGAAGATTCGATTCAAAATAGTCGCGACAATCGCTAATATCAAAATAATTTACTATCAAAATATTTCTCCAAAAATTTTTATTTATGGTCGGATTCTAACAACAGAATCATTTCTGCCCATGTATCAAAAAAGCTGATAGATCTATGTGTAGCGGCCATGACTGTCCTTCCTGTTCAAGATTTCATGCCGAAACTTTTAGGTGTTACTTTGTCACTTGAAACACAAAGGAAACAAACGCCTATTCAAACTCGACCGCGGTATTTTATTACCTCGGTTTTACCTCGGTTAACTTTCCCGCGGCAACTTTGGAGCCTGACCGAAAAGTTCCCTTGGCAAAAAAGCGGCCTGCCGCGGGAATACCGAGGGAAAGTCGCGAGGAGGTCACGCGGCAAAGACGCGGAAAAGGGGTCAATACTTTCAGGCGGTACTGTAAGACAAAGGAATAAAATGTAATAACTAGTGAAACTAAATCATACGTGTACTGCGGAAATGAAATCAAATGAAGAATGATCCTCGCAGTTGTAATCGCAATTTATGCAATTGCGATTACAACTGCAATTGCGATTACAACTGCGAGGATCATTCTTCATTTGATTTCATTTCCGCAGTACATGTATGATTTATTTCATATATCGTTCACAAAATAAGTTCAGTTAAGCTTACTGGATTTTCAAAATGAAAAAAAAAAAAATGAAATCTTATTCAAGTCAGATATCCTCAACGAGCAAAGAGACAGGTACTATTTGTTTTGGATTAATTCTCACCGTTTTGTTAACCGTATGATCGTATTTTTTTCCCTTGAAGTAGCGCTTTCTTTGGCACAAGGAATAACTCTCTTCGCCCGGCGGAGTTGATGCAGTCTTTGAGGCAGTGGTGTGACGTATTTATAGAAAAGCTGGACAAGATCGCCTTTCTCCAAATCAATAAGATCTTGGAGATGCATACATCGCTCGCATAAAATCTCAATAAGCCTTTCTCTGGAAAGAACTTCAGGGTGATCAAGTTCATTGC
>JAEMWC010000566.1:95000-97500 GCA_016490735.1 Pachyseris speciosa | reverse complement strand
TGTTATGTAAACCAACTGTTTTGTTTGACAGTTTTTAACACGTTAAGATGCACTATTTTTTTAATGGCTAGTTGATACTTTTCAAATTAAGAAATCTGATTCAGATGTTTTGATAACCTTGCATGGTGTAAGATGTTTGGTTTAGGATTGTTTGTGGTGATGAATATTTTCTAGAACGTACACTTTTTTATTGTCAGCAAACACCAGTTGTAGGAACTTTAGGTCAAACTGATTTTAACCTACATGTAGGTCAAAATTATTCATGAATCATGAATAATTAGGGTTAGGAGACAAAGGAATTTCATTTTGACCAAGTTTAAAATCATTTTGACCTGAATTGTCCAGATTTTGTCTAGATTATGACGTGAATTTCATTTTGATGTACAACATACACTGTACGTAAAGGCCCTGGCAAACAAGAACACAAAGTCATTGTTGCGGACACACTGTTGCTCATGATGTTTCTTGGGTGAGTAAAGAACTGGGACACAATGCAAATGTTGTGTTTCCATATTGTGTGTCTGCAACAAATGTTGCCTGCACTGGCAAACAGGGAAACTTTTTTGGCCGCAACAGTGTGTCCTTGTTTGCCACTCAGGGCCTTAACCCTTAATCACACTGGTAATCCAAAACTATCAGCTGTGGTATTGACTAAATGTTGAGGCTTTTTTGCTTTTAGACTGCACAACCTGATCCAATAGAAATTCAGCGACAGCAAGAGGCAAGAAGAAGAGCAATTGCCAGGAAACGTGCAAAAGCACAGTTAAAACCAAGGTCACCTGAGCCTGTAGAGGGAAGAAAGCACATTGATGTTCAAACAGAGCTTTATTTGGAAGAGTTGAGTGATCGTGTTGAGGAAGCTGATGTTGAGACACAGACCGATGCCTTTCTTGATCGACCCCCTTCTCCTTTATTTATTCCTGCCAAGAGTGGAGTAGATGTAGCAACTCAAATTCTGGATGGAGAAGTAAGTTCTTTTGCTATAATAATAATTTGATAATAATAATAATAATAATATTAATAATGTGATAATGGTGATAATATTCTAATCTTAATTAGTGAAATGACCCACCACATTTGAACATCCATCCATAATCCATGTTTTTCCTCAATGTCAGCCTACTGTACAAATGTACATGTATGTGCCCAACTAAGTGTTGCTCTTGATAAGCACTGTGCATGTAGTTTGAGGAAAAAATGCCACCCTTGAATATATGTTGCAAACGCCCTCAACTTTAATGCTTATTCAAATTTGTGGAGCTTGTGTCTTATGAAGTTTTTATTGAAAATATAAAATGATGCAATTTTTTAAAAGGCTGTTTAAACTTACTACAAAGGAGATTCTGATAGTGGCAGTGCTCGAAACAACTGCATCACCATCAAATAAGAGCCACATTAATAAAAGAAAAAATAATCCGCTTTCAGGTAAATAAATATTGTTCTTGACTTCTTCCATTTGTTTCTTTTCCTAGTTATTTGACTTTGACATTGAAGTGAAACCCATCCTTGAAGTTCTTGTTGGTAAAACTGTTGAACAAGCTCTACTAGAGGTCATGGAAGAGGAAGAGCTTGCAAATCTTCGTGCACAGCAGAGAAGATTTAAGGAACTACGCAATGCTGAACTTGTTGAGACTCAAAGATTAGAAGAACAAGAGAGGAGACACAGAGAAGAGAAAGAAAGAAGAATGAGGCAGCAGGCAGATGTACTTAGAAAGGAAAAAGAAACTGGAGAAAAGATATCTGCTCGTGCCTTTGCCCAGGTAATTTCAGTTAGGAATGAGATACCCAGGCTCCTCTTAAAACGCTTAGAAATATCATTCAATATTTTAAGTTAGTTAGTTTAAAGTTAAATCCAGCTGTAAATAAGAAATTCATTCCTTGACATTGTAGAGTTATCTTGCTGACCTGGTACCATCTGTGTTTGGTGCATTGAATGAAAATGGATACTTCTATGATCCTGTGGAAAGAGGTAAGATTGATGCATGTATACTGTTTTGGGTGACTTTGTGTTGCACTCACATTGCTGTACCACAAAATAAATATCATGACCATCTTCATCATCACTGTTTTCCTAAAAATCTTAGAAATTTGGATGATTCCCTTTTTCCCTGAAAAGTATGTATAAGCTAAAAAATATTTTTGAAGATTTCTCTGTAACTGTCTCTCTTCTCGTTTTCAGATGTGGAAACCTACTTTATGCCTTGGTTGTTGGAGAAGGTAGAGGGTGAATTGAACAGAAGCATGATTTCAAGAACAGTGCTTGATGGTAAGTGTTACGTTGACTTAACAGTAAGCTGTTTTTAATGGATTTTAGTGGATTTTGAGCATCTCAAATAGTCTGTCTGCTTAATGAACAGTTGTTAATTAACGTTTGATATTTATTTAGAGGTGAGATGCTGTGTAAGATGGAAGAAATGTGGTTCCAGCAAATATCCCAGTCCCCACAAAAGCTCGTCAAAAATTCTGATTGGTAGATAGTTTCAAAAGCCATAGTTTCCAG
>JAEMWC010000566.1:77500-85000 GCA_016490735.1 Pachyseris speciosa | reverse complement strand
AATGTCAATGCTAACAACATGTATAAACTTTGAAAGAACAAGGTGAAAACTGGCTTTGAGCCCTTACAGATGTGTCTGTGGTGTATGGCAGTCATAGGGATAACAACTGGTAAATCCAAGACTTTGCAAGACAGCGAGACTGATATATTTTCTGCGAGCCCAAGACTTTCTTAGCCTTGCAAAGGAAATTGAGACTCCAAAATGATGTTGTGAAAAATAGCAAGACGGAGAGACCCATGATAATAATAATAATAATAGTGATCCCTGTGGTTGTTGGTGCGCTTGGTACAGTGAAGAAGGGTATGGTAGAAAACATCAAGAAAGTATCAGAGAGAGCTACTATGACAGAGATTCAAAAGATCTGCATGCTGGGATCTGCGCGAATCCTCAGAAAGGTGCTCAGTGTATGATAGAATGATTGACTTGAGTGACTGACGCTCTAGGTGCATGGTTTGCGCCCGGCTGATGCACAAAAAGAACACCAACAAAGACTGTGATAAAAGAGACAATAATAATAATAATAATAATAATAATAATAATTAACAATTTATTAGTAGTACTTCCACAAGGTGGCTCTTTGCCTACTAATTACAAATTTCAAATCAAATCAAATTAAATCAATTAAATTAAATTTGACAAAAATTCTGCGAGATGCGTATTTTTTGAGGAACCATTTGCCGCCCCTAGTGATTCCAAACTAATAATAAACAAGTTGAACAAAAGTGAGCACACATTAGTTGGCTTTAAGTGTCCCTGTAACTTAGTCATTTATGTGTAAGACTAGTGTGTGGAAGATTACAGTTTCGTTTCGTGACATTATACAATGTAAATTACAGGTACCCGGTCCATCACAGTCTGTTGGTAGATCACAGAGCTGTCTTGACTGCATTGTACTTCTGGCTGGAAGACAGGCATGCCCCTGAAAAAGTCAACAATATTCAACAAAACAGTAACATTAATAAGTAACAGTAACAGAATTTAAGAAACTTAGAGACATCAGAAGTAATCACAATGACTTTTTTGGTTCAGTGAAAGAACTTATAAAAATGTGCGCATACATTAAAAGAGAACAAGGCTGGCAGACAATCATCAGTGCAGAATGGACATAACCGAAGCAAAAAAAAACAAAAACAAAAACAAAAAAAAACACACACACACAACACACAAGGCCTTGACACATGATGCACAAAACCATGAAGATTTCATCTTGACAATAATGGGCTGTTAGATCTAGTTTCATTATTGAAGTTTGTAATCTTCATTGAGATTATAGCGATTATTATAGTGATTATAGCGATTATAGCGATTATAGCGATTATAGCGATTATAAATTAAAAGTGAATAAAATCATTGCAATTAAGACTCTAATCAACAGTAACTATTTTAACCCATTGGCACCCGTGCGGCCAAAACCGGCCGTAAAAAACTCCCATCCTTCAAAACATTGCAACTTTCTCAATTGCACGAATATTGCCTTAACTGTTAGTTGTGAGCACAAAATGGAATGTCCTTTAAATTTGGATATCCAATAAATGCAAGAAAAGTAGTGATTTTTACCAAATATGGCCTTTTGAGTTTGGACAAGAACGAAACTGACTGTTTTTAACGTCAAAGAGAAATGACAAAAATGCCCCTTTTTGCCTTCATGTTTTTTAAGGAAATCATCGTCCAAAAACCAAACTTCAACCATCATAACGAAATTCAGTCCTTGTTCTAGCTTAGAAATGACTTTTTTGTTCATATTCTTCTCCCGAGCGTAGATACAGCCTTTTGTTCCAGTGCATTCGGCCTTCCCGACATTTTCAACATCTCGAGCGCATTGCATGCTGGGAACTAACGAGAATTTTTGACAGCGCCCGTTCCTTCCCCAATTCTTTCACATAGCCACTCCGACCTACCGCCAAAATTTCCTGCTTGTGGTCATCTTCAGTGCTCACAAATTCCAAAATATGCGGCGGTAGGTCGAGAAATTCATCAGTAGTCGAGTCCCAAAGGTACTAAAGTGTCCGACCGGCCAAATTCCCAGTTCGTCGAGTAACAAGCCAAATTCGACAACAAAGTACATCACCTTGCTCGATTCTTTGAGAAAGTGGACTCTTAGCTACCGTCACGCTTAATGACACTCATCAGGCAGCCGCTAAAGATGAAAAATGGCTGTAAACTTAGCAAAAATCGCAAGCAAACCGAACTTGGGCCATTGTTTTTGCTTCACGGATAAAAAATAGCTACATCAAAATGACGTTTTCAGAAACCTTGAGCCTCCAGTGCCTTAGGACAGCACCACTTTTCCCTGGTAGTTTCAAATAAGGAGTCACAAATTGCTATTCATCATTTATAGGTGGAAAATCACTCCGAAAACGTAAAAACAGCCAGTAGTCAATGGGTTAAGTTAAATGTTTGCTTGGCCTTTCTTCACTGTAAATTGTGGGGTATATTATTCTTTTGAAAGGCAATTTTAAATGTACCTTTGAACGGCTCAGTGACTCATACTTGAAACAGAACCTTGAAGATGTTGAGTTTTGACAGCAGTCGTACACTCCTCCATTGTAGAATGCACCTTTAAATTGTATGAAAAGGCAACATTAATTTGAGGCCCATTACATCTCAGCATGTTATTCCACAGGACACTAAGTAGTTACAGCTGTAAATTGATCACAGCATCACCACACAGCTATAAGCCTCATGACACCTTGCATTTGCAGTGGTTTCAATAAGCACCGACATCCGACAAAAAGCATCGGCTACTTCAATCAGAGACGTTGGCTACTTTTTCCCCTAACTTGAAGTAATTAAAGAACGATTCTTTATTTGTCCTTTAATACTGTCGCCTACTCTACTCCAACTCGCTGCCTACTTCAAATTTTATTGAAACCCCTGCATCTGTTCTACTTTCATTTGAAATCGCAGCTACTGGTACATTCTAACACTTATTACACTGACCAAGCCTGTTTGAAGACCATCCAGGACAAATTATTTGGCAATGAAGCAAGTGATAGAGCAAAAATAACTAACTCCTTTGCAGAGATTTTTTGAAGCAATATTTCTTTTAACAACAAGAAATCTCTTTCACAAACCCAGTGGTAAGCCAAAAGTACATGTAAGACTCCCAGACATATCAGTGACTTAAAGGTGAAATTTAAAGTTCTTATTTATTTATTTATTTATTTATTTATTTATTTATTTGACCAATTATTTTAACAAGATGTTCCCAGTTCAGCAAAAGCTGGTTTAAATAGGGTCCTGTATTTACACTAATTTAATATTACAGTAATAACAGTATAAAAGACATACATATAATATCAAATTACAGATAACATTGCAGTTAATTGTTAATTGTGTTAAGGCAGCAAAGAAGTCATTGACTGTTGTTAAGTTACATTGCCTGTCTGTGAAGTTTAGAATTGAATTTAAAATTTTATTGATTGTTTTTAAGATTTTTAGGGGCCTAGCACCTTCGTATTTACATGTAAGCTCTTTAATGATTTCTAAGCCTGTGTCTAAATATAACTTAAGAAGTTTGAGCGACAGTACCTCGCTTAGTTATCCGAATGTTAAGCCCAAGGCTACTCCCGGTGAACGGGCCTTTGTGTTTGCCGCACCTAAGTTATGGAATGCTCTGCCGAGATATATCAGGGAATCCACTTCTATTGACACTTTTAAGAGAAAGTTGAAGACTCACCTTTTTAAAAAGGCATTTTGTACCACTTAGATTATAAGATCATATATTTTTTTATTATTATTATTAGTAGTATGACGCATTTGAATATATTGATATAAATACTTGCGCCTTATAAGTTTTTAAATTAATTAATTAAGTAGCTTCATATGTCATTGACTGTTGTACATGTAGCTATTAATATGTAGAATTCTACAACTTTTAGCTGACCTTGAAAATTATGTTTCCCCGACTTTCATCTGACTGTGGGAAATTGCATTGTCATCTGAACACTAACTTATGTGGTAACATAATTACAGTATGTAACATCATTAAAATAACAGACTACTGAAGCTAGAACTGACCTTGTGAAGAGTTTTTCCTAGTAACTGTCAGCATGTCTGAACAGTAGCCATGCTGAGGTGAGCTGAGTGTTTTACTGATGCACTGATTCCAATCTTGTTTATCATAAACTGGACATCCATAAAGTGACAACACTGTGTCTCCACGCTGGATGCTGCCATACAGTGGAGATTCCTTTAAAACAAAAGAAAAATAGAACAGAACTGTCAATAAAAATACGTCATGTTATTTGTCTGAATAATTCAAGTATGGTGCAATACTTCAGAGCTACAAAACTGAACTGGGAATGGTGAAAATTGGACAAAGAATATTTAATAGAACACTGGACACAAACATAGTTGTAGTGGTAGTAGTAGTAGTAGTAGTAGTAGTAGTAGTAGTAGTAGTAGTAGTAGTAGTAGTAGTAGTAGTAGTAGTAGTAATAGTAGTAGTAGTAGTAGTAGTAGTAGTAGTAGTAGTTATTCTGCAGTATAGTAGTAAACTTTCTTTAAGTGTCATACTTCATCACAGATTTTTAAAGTTTCAAAAACAGTAGCAATAATAGATTTACATTTATATTGATATAAAGGAATAACCAATTTTAACTTAGTCTAAGCTTTGCACTTTATTCATAAATGGATTGCATATTCTGCATTATAGTCAATTACAATTAACTTACTTTGAGCACATTCAGCACCACAGCTCCCTGGCCAGTCAGATACACTGGTACCAGTAAGTAAGGTAGAGACCACAGAAGCACAAGCCCTACAAAGACAAGAACAGCATTGTGCCACACCCCAGCACAGTAGATTCTAAGCTGCCGCAAAGGTGATATGACAGTCAAATGTTCAGTGTACAGGTCAACAAAGGCACCAGGGTAAACTGCCATGAAGAACATGCCAAATCCATTTACACGCACTTGCTCTCTACAAACAAACAATATAGGTAATCAACCAGTGTGATTTTTTCCTGTTTATCATCCTAGGTTCTGTTGTATGCCTTTGTATATCCATTACATAACTTTGGACTCTCTATGGTTATCACTCTTACTCTCCACTGTTGTTCAGCATTATTTTTGCCTCTATGGTTAGTAGTAGAAAGGAAATTAAGAAACTAAACATGAGACACTAGGAAAAACTTATTTATTTAATTTTATAAGCTTCACCATAGGCAGGGCAACTACAACAGCGGGTAGCCAATTACTGCGGGCCCATTTATAAAAATTGCAATAAAAGAAACTAAGATGAATACATTTACCGACGACATGTTTACAGGACGAGCAAGACTACGAGCGTGGTATTACATTTAAGACATATAGTTTTAAAAGTACAGGGGTTGCCACAGTCATAATAGTCTAAAGCAGTAACAGTATTTTAGATTACAGATTTAAAAGAATGGAGGTTGTCCATATTCAAGAGAAGTTCGTCAGATATGGTGGTCCATATTCCAGTTAAGATCTGAGAAGGAAAGATTTCTGATACATTGCAGTTTTGCATTTACATTTCTGGGATGTGGCTAAGAATTACAACAACTAATGCACATGCTAAATAAATAAATAAACAAAAATAAGTAATAAAAGTGATGGAGTAGAAGTCAAAGAACTCGTGGATTTTTCTAAGGATTCCAGTGGTAATGGCTTGATCCATGACTGTGTTGTACACAATCTTTCTCTTGCACCTTTGCTTCATAATGTCAATACAAACATGAATCTAACATTGGACAGGAATTCACTGCTGTATAATTCCCATGAAGTGTCTCCCTGTACAACAAGACATGTCAATCAAACAGGAGATTTTCCTAAACACACATACCTGACAGCAGAAATAGCATGTCCAAATTCATGGAAAACACCACTGATTGTGAGTGTGATCAGGTAATATAACACTTGGCTCCAAGGAACATTCACCCCTGGCATCTGACATTGAACACAGAAAAGGAGTGTTGCCAAATTACGAATTAGCAATTCTACCATAGAAGATGTGATATGTAAAAAATGTGAACCAGAACTGGAGCTAATGGTTCAAAGGTCAGAGGTGTTTCCCATCATTAATTGAACATCACATCACTCACCAGTGGGTTCCATTACTTCCTGTCAATTTTCATTCAGGTTACCTGATCTTCCTTCTTCCACAAATCGATAATCATTATTAGGATTACAATAGTTTATTTATTTATTTATTTTATTTATTACAATTTATGGCATACAAACGAAAAAAGCAAAGGGATGAAATGGAAAAGAGTCGGACCCCATATTGAAGCAGATCACCAATGGTAATAGAATGATAATGATACGGATTAAATTATGGAGGTAATAAATTATGGTGATAAGTATTAAATAATAATATTATTATAACAATAATAATAGTCAGCGAGACTATTAGAGAGACTAATAGAGAGACTCTGAGACTAATAGAGACTAATGAGACACTGAGACTATGAGACTAATTACTAATTCATAAAAATTCTAAATCATAAAATACTAATTACTAAACACTAATTCATGAAATAATATCGACATGAAAGCCATTTGTACTGAAGGTGCTAGCTTCTTCAGATAGTATCTGATCATTATGTCCAAAATTCTCTTGGGCACTTGATTTATGAGTAGTTAAGGGTCAATTTATTGATCTTTAATTTAAAGCTTGCATTTGCACAGAAACTTAAGAAACTTAGGTTATAAAGAAGGAAAGGGATTCATTGCCTTTTTAAGTTTTTAGTTATCTGTTTCTCAAAATCAAGTTTTAGAGTTACAAGTACCCTTGAAAAACTTTTATTTGCTCTTTCCAAATTGATTGCAAAAATTGCAACTGGGCAGGGACTCTCAGCAAATCGTTGAGTTTTCAATAATTACATATGGCTGATAGTGATACAGAGTTTGACATCTCCACTAGCCTGGTAGCCCGAGGCTAGTAAAAATGAACTTGGGCTAGTAAAAATCACATGTTCAGCAGTCCGTGGGCTAGAAGAATTAAAGAAATAAACTAGCTTCACTGGACAACCAGTAAGAAGACAAATTAAATAATTTTTGGTTAATGTACTCCTCTGCCCTCTCTTGCTCCACGTGTACACTTTGAACTGCTTTGCACTTGAAGGCATTTCAGAGAAAATTTGGATCGCAGATGGAGAGATATCAAAGATTGGAATCAGCTGCTGTTATGATGACCCCTAAGTACCTGAGTTCTAGATTTGCATTTTGAAATGACATAACATCATATCGATTAAGGAATACTGAAAATAAATTGGCTCTTCCACAGCCCTGCATCAATTATTTGAAGAACACTTTCTCTTAAAGCAGAGCTGGGTTGTGGAACAGCCTACACAGTGACCCTCATGCAGCAACATCTTTACATGATTTTAAACTTACTTCAACTCACGCCACCACAGTTTTGAATGAGTTTTAACATGACATCCTTGTGAAGCAGCTTTTAGTACGTAGTTAATACATGTAGTATTTTAGGTTAGGTAGTTTAGTTAGGGATAATTACTACATGTAGCCCGGTGGC
>JAEMWC010000566.1:57500-75000 GCA_016490735.1 Pachyseris speciosa | reverse complement strand
CAGAAACTCTTTATACTTCCTTGAGTATTTCCTGTAATTCTGCAAGAAAAAAGTAATCAAAAGACCTTTTTTACTCCTTTATATTTCTTAAAAGAATGTTTCCAAATACCTTTTATTTGTTATATTTTCACAAATTAGTCACAATGGGACTGAATTTGAAGGATGAACAAATAAACGAAGGCAGTAAAAAATCCCGCTATCTTTAATACTACTAGTTATAGCTATCGCTAAGTGCCAACAAGCAAAGAATTTATGTATAAGTATGCGCTCTTCAATTTGCTTAGAAATTTCTATGGAAGCCGACGGACGGCTTTAAATCACCACAAGGAAGGACGGCTTAAAAGCACCACAAGAAATGACAGCTAGAAATCTCCAGGAGAAGAGGGAAGGCTTCAGTTGTGTTGGACATTTAAAAGCATGCTCAAGGCTCTTGATGTGTGATTGACATTTGTAAAATCTCGCATTACGATTGGTTGAAGACAGGATAAGGATGGGACTCGTAAACACGCACAGGGCTTGTGCATTATCTGTTCTGTATTATGAGGCCCTGTTAAGGGGGGGGGGGGGGGGGTCTTAATGTCACCCGTCTGAATTCCAAAACTTTACATGTCACAATTTCAGAAGGGCCACGTGTTGCTGTCAGAATTTCATGCAATGACTGATGTCATTGCCACAATTTCAGAAAGTTCGAAACGTTTCTGAGGTTGTTTCTCCAACAAATAATGCATTGCTGTAATTCAGGGGTTGTAACTCAGTGTGAACGATTAACTTCTTGAAAATACAAACTCATTCTCTGCCTCAATGCCATCAAGTCACTGTCTCATTTAAAATCTCCAATGTCGCTGTCCATTTTGCTTTTATTTTTGTCACTGTCACCATTTCACAGGATCAGTCTCGTCTTTCGTCATCATCTCATTTCCTTCATGTCGCCGTTTCAGAGCCGTGTCGCCCTGTTGGAATTTACCCTAACAGGGCCTCTATTATGTGCTTCGCTCGAAAACAATGCATTCTCTGTTCTGCATTACATCATAAAAGTTACCTTACATTACTTTATGTTACATTGCTACGGGATTCATTCTGCCTTGGAATGTTCGTGCACGGTTCTATTATGCTGCCGCCTCACAGCCTCGAGTCTTTGCTTGGCTGCTTGTTGGCAATTAAAAAAGGGTTGTAAGCAGCTCACTTATATACTTCCATAAGGTTACAGTGAGTGTAAATAAATGCTATTTACTTTTACAGCAAAATAGTTTTCATTAGACAAAATGCTGATGGACATGTCAGCTACCATTGAACAAATTTGTAAACTAAATAAAATAGAGTCTGAGCTTAGTTTAGAGGGCGAGGGAGACCCTAAGATAAACTCATTACACCAGGTTCCACTGTACACAGACTTTTCCCACAGCAAAAAGTAGTATTGTCAAGACGTTGTATAACGTTCACACTAAGGAGAATTGATATTTTGAACTTGACGTTCTGAAAACAATGTGATCAACCTCTTTTGCAGTCTCGCACAAGAAACAAGCTTCGCGGTTCAAACTTAACACAATTATTAAAACGTATTCTTGGACGTACCTTCAACAAAGCATTGCAGATGAATAAAAAGGTCCAGAAACATATGATCAGTATGAGGCTCGACATAAGAGCCTGTTTCTCTTGTGCCAAATGTGAATCAACTTTACGTCCCTGTCCCTTTTAATTTTGTCAAGATGTATTCTCCATCAACGAAGATCACAGGTTCTACTGGAGGACGATGACATGAAATGAATGATTACTGCAGTTTACTTAGCCGGGTAACTTAATTCATATCCATACTGAACTGATCGTGCATGTGCTTTTGATTCATTCTCGCATCAGTCGCCGCGGGAAAAATCACGAGGACTCGCTGAGCTGAAAACACGGAGAGATATTTCAACAGGCAGTCTGAAATAAATCCATTTAAAAATTGGTCTTTTCCTCCATAAAACCTTTCAAAACTGTATCACAGCACAACACAACTTCACCGATTGTAATCCAACTTAAAATAGAACAGTGGGGCCCAGGCTCCAGGCGCGTTTTCCACCCCTAACAAGTAGGAGGAGTAGGTAGGGAGAAAAGAATTGACCGGAAAAAGTGCCCGTCTGGAGTCACTTTCAGGGTGAGACTCGCCGTCAGCTTTTAGAGCAAAAATTCCTGAGTGTGAAAGCAACTTAGGTTAAATGGCGAATTTCATAATTGCAAACAAAGGGGTAAGGTAGAAAACGGTAAGAAACAAGCAAGGCTGGTTACACGGCTAGGAATATGTATTTAAACCATAAATACATATTCCTAGCCGTGTAACCAGCCTTGCTTGTTTCTTACCGTTTTCTAGTTTACAATTTTATAGCTGGTTAGATCTATTACAGGATCCGGCTCTTCTATTTTGCAACGGTGGTCCTTGCTATTTAGTATTTTCCAGTGTTTTCAAAGGGGTAAGGACCTGATCATGACGGCGTAACGTTTTTCTTTCCACATCAACATGAAGAGGGGGTCCTGCAAAGGAGGATACCAACCACTGCAAGACATCGGTAAAGGGGAGACGAACTGCATCCTTTCTGGTTGGTTTCTTCACAATTTGCTTCAAACGGAAGTGCTTCTTTATCGATTTAACGTCAAGGCGATTGAAATCGCCGGCTACATTGAGAGTGCAACATAATAATAATAATAATAATAATAATAATAATAATAATAATAATAATAATAATAATAATTGTGCAATTATTTATTGTTTTGTAAATATTGGATGAATTGTTAAATAAAATTTTTATTTATTTAATATTTTGTTAACAATAAAAAAACAGAGCAAACAGTACTCTCAAACTCTACAAAATGTAGGCAGGTAAAGAATGGTGAAAAATACGGAAGAAAATTGACTTATATACTCGCTGTTGCTCGATAATACAGGTGGTTCTAATTTCACGGAGAATATATTTACTATATTGCATTGTATTTTTACTTGCGTTTGAGAAGCTTCATCAAAGGCACACGCTTCGCGTTTCATTAGGGGTTCCAAACATCTCGAAACAATAAAAAAAACCGAGTCCGCCTTCGGCGTGGTTCTCTCATTTGTTCCTCGATGTTTCGAACCCCTGATGAAGCGCTCGAACTCGGGCACCGACGAAGGGAGGGGTACCCCTCCCTACTCCCCTTATCGGGCACCGACGAAGGGACTCAGTGAGACGTTTGTTATTCTATATTTATTAGTTGCCAGTCTTTTGCTATGTGCATTTAAATTTAAATTCATTTGTTAACGAAATAACGATCACTTCTGAAGATGTATGTTGTAGCACACCGTAGTTCACGGTTTGTTTTATTGAAGCTGAAATGTGCGCCCAAGACAACAAACAATAGGGGGAGCAGAGTTGGCGCAGTGGTGAGAGCGCTCGCCTTCCACCAATGTGGCCCGGGTTCGATTCCCGGACTCGGCGTCATATGTGGGTTGAGTTTGTTGGTTCTCTACTCTGCTCCGAGAGGTTTTTCTCCGGGTACTCCGGTTTTCCCCTCTCCCCAAAAACCAACATTTGATTTGATTTGATTTATTTAGAGTTGATTTGATTTAGTCTCCCCAATTAGTAGAGCATCTGTGCTCGGCTAAATAAATTTGAGACTTAAATAAAGTGATTATTATTATTATTATTATTAAAACAAAGAAAACTTCGTCAGGTTTTTACACCGAGGTAAACCCAAATAAGAAAAGGAAGAAAAGGAACAGCATTCTAGGGTTTAGCACTAATCCACACTGATTATTAACTGCATGAGAGACTGCCACTCCAGGATCGGACTTAACAGCCACGCGAGATCCTGCCCCGCCCGCCCTGTGTGCTAACCATCGCCTCTTCGAGACGAGGATGCCGACGATTGACACTGATTAGGCCTAAGGGCTGATTTGGAAATCAGGGAAATGGGTGAAAAACATGACAAAATTCCGTTCACCAGCTGCTTCGTTTCCTACCTAAATAAACCCCCCTTAAATACATACACACAGAAATTAATCTTAAGGCCACGCAGGACACTTAATCTGATTACGTATGTATTTATTTACATGAACCGTGCGACTGATTCCGACAATACAAGGGATATTCATGAGAAGAGTTTTTACATTCTAATTTCATTCAATACATTATGTGTTCGGTGTTACTAATGGCACGTGTGTTTGAAATCTCGAAGTATGAACCTCTTGCACATTTTTCAAAACTTTTGCGAAACCGTTCGACCCTCGGAGACGGGCTGAATACTGCAATTTTGCGTACGAGTTTTCATCACGGATATAGAACTTCAGGAGCTGATACACCAGGGCATGCTATACTGTGATGTGACAGAGGCAAAATTGCAGAAACAACTTTACAGAGTGGATTAGGCGCTTCACGCGCGCTGGATTACGCGCTTCACAGCCTTGAAACTGAGACCTCTGCTACTGTCACATCACAAAAGAGGTTATCCTTTATTACTAAGTAATAAAACCATTTACCTTGCTGCGCTTCTCAATCAGAAAATTCGGACGACAAACACTGACTTTCCCAGTTCTAACTTTAGCAGCCTAAAGTATCACCGTTAAATCACGATCCACCTATAAAACGACAATCTTGTTGTAATTCCATCATCCACCAAGGTTCCTGTCAAATTTCAGCGGAATCGGCCTTCAAACTTCAGAGATTTGAAGCTTGAAAATGAAACACCTACCCCAGAAATTGGCTTATGAATTTATTCAAAGACAAGTGCCCTGCGCAGCCTTAACGGTAACTACACAAGGTGGGTTTATTGTTTAACTTAACCAATACACCATGCATTTTGCTAATGATCAGTCCCTGGTGAATTGTGGGTATATCCAGTCCTTTGTGGGGGCAAGCGGCCATTTAAGACGTAATTTGAAATTTAATATATTCATAAATGATCTGCAAACAGATCCAGAGTCTAACTCTTCGTTGTTCAAGTATTCAGATGATTCCACTCTAATTATTCCTGTTTGGAAGGATGGTGAAAGTAATACTGCAATTCATGTAGTGAACAACTTTACAGAATGGTCAATCAATAATTGCATGAAATGTAATTTCTCTAAATGTAAAGAAATGGTTTTCCGAAAGAAAGGCTACAATAATGTACTAGAGACAGTAAAGAATATCCCGCAACACCCAGAACTATGTATTTTAGGGGTTACATTTCAGGAAAATTGTAGGTTCTCTGTTCATGTCAAGAATAAGCTGGCCGCAGCTAATAAATGTCTATATATTCTAAGAACTCTAAGGAAGGAAGGGTATTGTCAGGCGGAGTTGGATAAATTATTCAGCACTCTAGTTTTTCCTAAGCTTATGTATGGAATATCTGTATATGGTTCATCTCCACCAGAACTTAATACCATACAATGTTTCCTTGATCGGTGTCATAAACGAAGATACACGTCCACTCCTGTTTCCATTATTAATTGCTTAGAAAAGTCCGATAAAGGTATTTTTAAGAAATTAAGCGAGTGGGAACGTCATCCTTTACATCACTCCCTTCCTAGGATTAACCCTGCTACCCTTAAGCTTAGACAAGTCAAGCCTACATTTCCAATTTGTAATGCTGTGCGTTTTAAGAATTCTTTTATTAACAGACTTAGTTTTAATTACAATTTAGCTATTGGTAATTAATGCATATTTGGCGCATTTTTAAGTATTTAATAGTTATATATAATCCACGTAACACTTGATATGTATTTTATCAGTGAAATAAAGACGACTACTACCACCACCACCACCACCACCACCACCACCACTACTACTACTACTACTACTACTACTACTACTACCCGTTTGTCCCCACAAAGGACTGGATCTACCAAAAATTCACCAGGAGCTGATCATTAGCAAAATGGTG
Source organism: Pachyseris speciosa (assembly GCA_016490735.1). Lineage (NCBI taxonomy): Eukaryota > Metazoa > Cnidaria > Anthozoa > Scleractinia > Pachyseridae > Pachyseris > Pachyseris speciosa. Next base: position 69,132 of record JAEMWC010000566.1, on the reverse strand, counting down.
TATTGTGAAACGAGAAATTTTTCTCCCGCGAGCCCTCCATTAGTGAGCTCTTCCCGAAAACAAACCCTCTCGAGACAAAAAAAAAACATACAAAAGATCGTGAACAAAAGTAAGAACCTTAAGGGTTGTATTCGGCATCGAGGCAACTCGAGGAAATTCTGGGACTGAATGAATGACAACTTTATTTAAGTTTCAAGTCTTAACAGCCGAGCACAAGTGCTCTACTAATTAGGGAGACTAAAGAATAAAGTGAAATATATTCAGCTAAGATCTAGTACAAGTTAAGAATAAAATTAAAATTGAATCTAAAAACTAGTATGTTGATAAATGCTATCACAATGTTATCACCTAATAATTGATTAATAACTAGCTACATAGATGAACAGCAAGGACAACGCATGCATTCATCGTCCAACAGAGAGCTGACATCAAACTTTCGAATCATGCCATTACGCTTTTTGGGTTGCTTTTGCATTAAAAGCTGAATCCATCAAGTGTTTCTGAAGTTCAGGAGAGCTCTGGAAATCAAAGAATATAACACACCACACAATTTTCCTTGAAATTATGTTATCTATAATGATCAGCAAAGACATATGTACAAGTTGTCCAAGTTCATTGTATTTGGGTCGAAGTTTACTACTGTAAACTTGGGGTTAGGATTATAATGTATCTAATAGCAATCAGGTTTGAAGGTTCTCTTTCCAAGACTAAAGAAACCGCAAGTGCTACGATGATACTTATGTACAAACTTTTGCCCCAACATTATTTCAGCCCGACCTTTTAGTTCATTTGCTTAGATTCAACATATTTTCATATACACGTACTTGTAAACCTCTTTGTCCAAAGCACCCCTCACTTGTAAGAGGTCTTCCAAGGGGTGGTCTAGTGTTGCTTTGTCACTCGTTTACGATTTTGTCTGTTGCTTGTTTGGTTAGGGACAAACTTCAGTGTTGCACAAAACCAAAGAGGAATTGAAAGTGAATTGTCCGCGTGTCGCAAACTGTCGCGCGTTTTCAGCCAATTTCTGTCGGTTGTCAGTGTTTTGGGAGAAGATTGTCGCCTGTTTTCGGAGCCATGTCGCTAGTGGCTTCTATCCCTTGCAAGACCTCTTGTAAACCGTACCAAACTGTCTCTACCCTCTCGTAAGAAATAGCGACAACCAATCTTAGCTGGGATGATAATTGCAATTTTCTTTTCTTTTTTTAACGCGCGTTGTAAATAGAAATATAAAGACACAATAGGCACACGACATTGTTCTTGTTTGGAGATTTTCCCGACCAACTTCAATGCAACGGTCTGAGAGTTTCAGTATACAACAAATTAGTTTTTACAGAGACTATTTTTCATGACCTCCATACAAACACTGATGTGGCAAGTTTCCCTAGTTCAAAATGACAGCAATTCGCATGCACTCCGCGCAGACTGTCAAGGCGCCATAAATAAGGTTCGCATGTGCTCGCTAAGTATTGTTTGTAGACTTCACTGTGGTATTTTTATCCCGTAAGGGAATCCCCACGGACCAGCGCCAATCAGGTTTATTGCGCATGCACGGAACTGCACTTGCTTCCCGCCAGGCAATTCGGCAACTGTCTTGTTTATCGTCAGCGAGGTCTCACTTCCTTTGTATATGTTCACAAAACTGTTATTCGGACCTAGAAAAAATTGAATTGATTTAAGAACACGCATACACTTGCACAAATCCACGATAAACAGAAAAAAAAAATCATGTTGCGATTGTCACTTGTGTTCGTTTACGACGAGATAGATCGAGTTATTGATACAAAAGAGAATAAAATACTTTGATCTCTCTTCATTCCAGTATTGTCCAGCAACTAACGTTTTCATTTTGGAGAGGGTGTGAATGTAAACAATTAAAGCTAACTAACAACGGTATTAATGCATATTTCTTGTGATTTCAGCCCACAACTATGGAGATTAACATTAGGAACCAACGAGAATTTAGAGCTAAACTAAATCGCGTTCACTAGTACCATGTGTGGAAAGCGGCTGTAAACTTTAAGCTTACTTAGCTTCTCATTGAACTGAACACAATCTTGGATCGCATAAATGCTGTATTTTATGAGCAACTTCCAAGTTTCCGTGCAAAAAAAAAAAACACAAAAAAACAAACAAACAAACAAACAATCATAATGTCTTCCATGAGTGATAAAATCAAAAAAGTTCCTCGTCCGCACCTTACAAACGACTTATTGACGATATCCACAACAGACAAACAATAGACACACCGACTAATTTGACTAACAATACACCTACGAACATTTGACTAACAAAAGACGGATCGAAACGCACCAATTACGGTTTACAGCCTTCACAGCCAATAACATCACGGCTTGACTGACAGACAACCAATAACATCACGACCTCGTTGACCAATCACATCAACGACCAGAGTACTTATACCATCTCCTGACGTTACCCCAATCACTTGACTCTGATGATGACTTCCGCTCAGGTTGTCGAAACGTCAGTCAATGTCACCACAAACAGTCCTTCTCAGGACTACACTCACCCGGACGATCGTGCTTTATTTGAACTGTTTGAAAAAGCCAATCAGAATCGTCAACCTATCGGATCTTTCGAGAGTCGCTCGTTTCGTCAAGCCTGCGCAGCACGGAACGAAGACTCGAGAGACGAGAATCTATCTTTCTTCCCCTAAGTTCTGTCATGCACAATGGATGTAGCAAGCCTTGAACAATTTTACTGTCCGTCCGCGCGCGCAATTGAGCCGTGGTATACAGTACGACTGATAGCAGTCAAATTTTTCAGCCTGTGTTGTTTTTTTTACCCTTGATCCGAGAGCCTAGAACAGCCTGCCTAGTGCCTGCCCTAGAGCCACCTCGTGGAAGTACTACTAATAAATCGTTCGTTCTCGTTCTTCTCTTTCTTAGTCAGATCTTGAGAGAGAATCTTACCAGAACTGCTCTGTAGAATGTAAGTAACCACTGGATACAGAAACAAGTTGTCTTCGGGCGGCTCCCACTTCACGTGTACATTGTTATCATCCGTTATTCTGCAAGTCAGCTTCTCGGGGGCACATGGTGCTGTGTTTGTGAAAAAAAAAATGTTTACAGCCAAATTCGTTGTATAGCGCTGTGTGTTTTGCAAACTTCGAAGAAATTTTGGATTTTTCTGTTCCGCCAATCATCTGATCGGGGGCGGGGTTGTTTAAATAGCCCAATCAAAACGGCTTGCGTTGTGATTTGCATAACCCCGCCATAAGATGAGTGGCGGAACAGAAAAACCCACTTCTTTTTCGAAAACGCGCAGCGCGATAAAACGAATTTGGACAGCATCGCAACCATCTACAATCGCTTGTTTGGGTGCTGAACAGCATGGTTCAATAACGCATCAGAGCCGTTGCCACTGAACTTCTAACTTCCCACAACGCGAGCGCAAACTTTCTTATTTGCTACTACAATTCTATGAAACTCATTGTATTAAAAAAAGGCACTCATTCAATTTTTAAACATGTCTTAACATCATGTTTTTTATCACCTTATTGTTTTTATCTGCATACACTGAATTTTATAACCGCAAACATATATAAGATACTTACGCAGGACAAGCTTAGCACACGTTCGTATGTTTCCCAAGAGATTCTCATGGTTAGGAAACTGACATCCCAAGTCCGCAGCTGCCACTGGCTGAATTTCGCACATCAGTTCCAGTACATCATTCATTTCCGTTTCAACATCCTTCTTCATCATTAGCATCTCATAATAATCCAGAGTCAGTGCATTGTCACAGTTTCTGCAGGCAGTGGTCGTCAGGCTTGAAATCTCGATCATCTGACTGCAACAAGATCAAAAACCTATTGACGTGAGTTTTTTTCTGAGTAGGAAATCCAAACGGCTACAATGTGACAAACGAAAAAAGATCAGATACAAACGAATACATTTTATACGATAAAAATTTTGACAGGGACTTCTGCAAAACCGTGCAAAAATTTTATACAGTATACCGAAAACGCATTTCAACTTCAAGACAAACAGGTTGATGTCCCCTCCACACCACCAACACCACCCCACCTCCTGTGGGGTCTAACAAAAGATGCAATTTTCGAGGGTGAGCGACGTAGGACCGAATTAGTCAGAAATTAATATTCTGACAGCATGATGCAGAGGGTCGCGTGCTCTCATGGGATGCTTTGGGCCTATTTGATAGGCGAGAGATTCTTGTCATTATGATTCTACGCCAGTCAGTCCTCCTGTTTGAATTTTACGCTAACTTTTGTTCTAGACAGGTTTTCTAATCTGATTTGTCTGCAACAATTCAGTTAATGTTGTTATATTAGGTTACATTGTCCAGATGGCTGACTGACCCATCCCAAATAAACTTCACTTTGAATGTCTCCTGTCGGTGAAGTCAGAATTAATAATAAAATGCACGAAAAATGGCCCGAGGATGCAGTACCGCAAACAGTCATGTCACACACAATATAGCAAGCGTAGACAGATGTATTGACTGGTAAACTTGTTGGTTATTGGATCTTTGGCAAATCTAAGGTAAAGCATTGGAGCATCCTTCAGATAGGTGGTGCATAATATTCCTAAATACCTGAGTTGTTCATTTAAAACTTTCAATTTGGTATCAGTTCTTTTATCAATATCTTCCATCAGCAGTTTCTCTCCTTGATCAATAGCTGCCCGCAGCTCTCTGTAAAATCTCCTTGCCACGTCTTTGACAGCTATAGCATTTTTCTTGACACCCTCTATAGTTCTCTGCACCTCTCCTCTGGCCTTGATAAATTTGTCGCCATGTTGCTCGACCTGTGTTTGTAATTTCAAGAGAGCTTTTCTCTCCCTTTCTTCAGCCTCATGAACCTGAAAACAGCTGTGATTCTTGTGGTTACCAAACCGATGACAAGATTCACAGCACAAGCACCTGCAGTTCCGGCAGTAGTATTTTGTCATCTCTTTGTGAACAGGGCATTCTGAAGTTTAAAGGGAAACAGAGCCTAGTTTAATGGCCTTTAGCTCAGTGCTAGAGCATCTGAACTGGTGATCAGAGGGTCATAGGTTCAACTCTTGGTAGAACTCGGAATTCACTTTTTTCCGAATTTGCGCACAAAGATCATTGGGTACATAACTGACTTAGAAGGGGCATGGGTCTATTCTTGAGTTGACGTCACAAACTGCTTTGCATGCATCAATCAGCTTGTGATGTTGAATCGAGAATAGACTGAAGCCCTTCACTACACTGTAGCTTGGTCATGGGACAGATGATGGCCAGATTTTGTAACTTTTACAGCCTATGAAAAGTCAAGAAGCACAAAGCGCAATGGGTTTCAAACAGGTGCAAAGATTTATTTTAGTGAAAAAAATATTTTGGTGTTAGGTGCACTTAAACTAATAATTGCTGAACACTAGCTTTGATGATGTATAGGTTATGGGTGCTTTCCAGTTCAGTTAGAACTGGCCAGCCAGACCAGTTTTTTTTTCTAATGGTGCAATTGGGAAGAATAGGTACAACTAGACCTTGCAGAGAGTCCATAACTTTCACAAACAGACCAGTCTCACAGCCAGTTCAGACAAATAAAAACAACCATACATCTGGTGGGGTACAGGGAAGGGATTGGGGGAAGTCTTAACAGTGTAAAGAAAATGTAAAGTTTCTTACCAGGTATTGCAGCATAATTTAACAAAGAACTGGAAGGTCTGCTGTGGGATAATGCTGGCCTTAGACTGGAAGATCTTTGGCTTAAAGTTGAGCTACTTGACGATGGGCGAGAAGATACTTTATATCTTTGATTTTCCACGTTTGTCATGCCTTCTTTCATGGCACTAGCTCGAAAAATGCCATGGCAACGGAATTCCAGCTGAGAGTGAATGTTATCTGAACAACTGCCACACATGAACACATCACAGTCTGGGCAGTAAAATGTTGCAGGTTTAGGAGGGTAAACTTTTTGAATGCAGAAGTTGCACAATTTTTGTTCCTCTTCCTCAGACTGTAAAACAGCTCGTAAAAGATCCATGTTCTTATCAAGTCCATCAACACCATTGGCAGGTAACAAGGTTCGTAGTTTACATGACGAACATTCTATAACCGAGCCTTGCAGTTCTTGCAGTTTAAGAAGACACTCTGTTGAACACAAGGAAAAATAGTTAAGAACATGACTATGCATGCCACATGCATTCTCAACAGATGGCTGGAGTAAATAAACTTTTTCTTTTAGCCCGGGTGTCGACCCGCTGCGGAAGTCGATGACATGTGCATTACACAGCCAAAGAAACAACCTAGTGACCTAAAAAAGCAAATCAGAAAGAAGAAGAAGAAGAAGAAGAGAGAAAGAGAACAAATGGAGGAAAATTATACACCTGCTGGGACCTTGTTGGGTGAAAAGATTATTAAACATTAAAACAATAGATATTGTATCACACCTTATAATTTTATGCACATATTTGCAAATTCAAATGCATACAAGCATTCTTTCTTCCCAAGGGTAATTGCCCTCTGGAACAGCCTGCCAAGTGATGCTGTCTGTGCAGAATCAGTTAGCCCTTTCCAAGCTAAGTTAATGTATTAAGCCTCATGTAGGAATGTCTATATTAATTTATTTAAGTACTCTGCAATAATAATGATAATAGTTAACCTGAGTATTTTGTATTTAGAGCTCTTTATGTCAGTGTTATATATCGCCCTTAAATGTACTCCCGTCAGACCTGTGTGACCTTTTTAGCATCCTGTACAGTGTCTTCACTAAAAGGATTAATAAAGATCTATGTATGTATGTATGCATGCATGCATGCATGCATGCATGCATGTATGTATGTATAAACAAATAGTATTTTCTGAAAATATTTACTTAGTTACAGCAAAATTTATCCACAAGAATTGACCAAACTACACTCAAGAAAACAGACTGCAATATAAGGGGCATCAAATGACCCAATAATTGTTTTTTGTTTAATTTTACAAGTACTTTACTCCTTTGGGTTTGTGACTTTAAAACAATTCAATAAAGCTCTCACCAGGAGCTTGCTCATCTCAATTACTAGTGCTCGCTTAACTCCCGTTGATCTGTTATTTCGATATTTTGTACTACAAAGGCATGGTTGATTGACTTTAGAAGAATAGTAAATTTCAATTTGCATAGATAAGTTTAATTAAAAACACGAAAACATGTGAAGACGAGATTTCAGCTATGCATTTGTAGCTCTCTATCATTTTAATTTTATAAGATTTATGTGAACTTCCCAGAAAACCGGCTTTGAATAATAAATCATCGAGTTGAAGCTCCAGAATGACAAACAGAGAACTGTGAATGTCAAGCTGTTAATATTTAATGTTTAGCTTCCGTGTATCCATGCAAAAAATTGATAAACACCAGTCTTGAACCGCCTAAGACTTATTTATTGGTCTTGCAACCACTAAAGTAAGTTCTGCCCTTGAATTTCCCTTGCAATGAGTCAAGCAATAAAAGTTTGAGAAGAGATTAGAATCTGTCACGTGATAGAAGGCGGAAAATGAAGGCATTTCGTACGAACGCCTTTTGTCATGAGCGAGACTTCGTCCACAGTAATTAAAACTTGAATTTAAATTCCACTATAACGTTGATCTGTAATTTTCCCAATTAAAAGAGGGAAGAAACTAAATTCTGAGGAAGACTAAGGCCATCGCTGAATTCCATTATTACTCACATGGACCAAACTTACCAGTGCAAAACGTGTGCCTGCAGTCCAACTCTCTCGGAATCCGTTGTGGAAATCCTGTTCCATAACTACTGTAGCACAAAGGGCATATCAGTTCTTTTTTCTCGTACATGGTTTACAGAAACAAGGCGAGTTTAGATGTTTTATAACACGCCTGTTAACCAGACTCGAGTGTTTACAATACCAAAAGCTCTAATGTAACTTTCGTTGCTTGGTTTTCTGTAACATACTGCTGACCGCTAACTTGCGCCGGAATTTTGCAGTTGATTTGTCTTGGGTTTGACGAACAGATTTCTTGAGATGCGAGCAGTAACTAGCTGAGTAGCAGTATTTGTGACCTCGTTGCATGTTTTTACTTGGGCTTCGATTCTGTGGAAGGCCCGAGTCTAAAAATGTGTACATCTACATTTACCATTGACTGACTGATAAAGCACTTCTTTTAGCCCGGGTGTCGACTCCCTGCGGAAGTCGATGACATGTGCATTACACAGCCAAAGAAACAACCAAGTGACCTAAAAAAGCAAACCAGAAAGAAGGAGAGAGAAAGAGAAAAAATGGAGGAAAATTATACACCTGATGGGACCTTGTTGGGTGAAAAGATAATTAAACATTAAAAAAATAGCTATTGTATCACACACAAATGGTATTTTCTAAAATATTTACTTAGTTACAGCAAAATTTATCCACAAAGATTGAAGAAAACAGACTGCAATATAAGGGGCATCAAATGACCCAATAAGTTTTTTTGTTTAATTTTACAAGTACTTTACTCCTCTGGTTTTGTGGCTTTAAAACAATTCAATAAATCCTGTTCTCGGCAATAACTACTGTGGCACAAAGGGCATATCAGTTCTTTTTTCTCGTACATGGTTTACAGAAACAAGGCGAGTTTAGATGTTTTATAACACGGCTGTTAACCAGACTCGGGTGTTTACAATATCAAAGGCGCTAATGTAACTTTCGTTGCTTGGTTTTCTGTAACATACTGCTGACCGCTCACTTGCGCCGGAATTTTCACTGATAAAGCAATTTTTAGGGAAGTTTATTCCTGTTCCGTGGGTTTCCAACAGCATACTCGTTTTAGTGTATAGTTTAGTGTGTATATATTTGTAATTTACTTCCTTGCTGTGAAATAAATAAAGTTATAGTTCTCGTCAAGGGAAACGAAGACCCTGGGTACGAGGTTGAAGTTTATCACATCAGTTCCACTTAAAAATCACTTGGTCGCAGTGTATAAATAACATCTATGGTACAGTATAAAATTAAAAATTTCATCTAACGAAATATATACTTGAATAAAATAAAAATGTTAAACTCAAAACCACTCTTCTTGCTAATTAACAAGATGGTCGCGAAAGGCAGACTTCTTCTTCTTCTTCTTCTTCTTCTTCTTCTTCTTCTACTTCTTCGTCGTCGTCGTCGTCGTCGTCGTCGTTGTCGTCGTCGTGTTTCATCCACAAAGCTCACCCTACCGGCGTGTCTGCGCAAGCTTTAACGAAACATAACAACAACAAGAATTCCGCCATATTGGCCGTTTTAGACGACTTTAACGTCTAGTATAAAAACGGTAAATAAGATAAGCCCATTTAACGTCTGACGACTGTTAAAGTCGTCAGACGTTAAATGGGCCTGTCTTATTTAAGTGCGTCTTTCCTTGCTGTCTTGGTCGCCACGGCACACAAGGGAAGTGCTTCGGCCATATTTATAAAAAGGTCAAAAAACCGCTTCCTCGACTGATTTTCTTTGTCAAAAACATTTGCATCACCATTTCTTGTCTTCTTCCTGACGACGTCGAGAATTAGACTTCAGAATCTGCAATTCTGCCATGTTTATTTGTTGGTACATTCGCGCGTTTAAGTTTATTTGGCGCCGAGTCTAGTCATGCCTATTGTCTTCCGAGAATAGAATCCAGTCGTTTTTAGAATAATTTTGTTTTTTCTGTTAGGTCGTCTAGTTTATGCGTCCCGTTTTTATACCAAACGGTTTTAACGTCTCAGACGTTAAATGCGTCTGCAAATGTAAAGCTTGTGGGATGTGGCTGGAGTGATAAGGATACCTCACAAATTAATGTGATCTAGTAAGCTGAAGCCAAAAGAATACAGCGTAAGCCAGCATCGGGCGCGAACGATTCTAGCCAATTAGCTTTGCGTCATAAAGAATAATTTACACTTTGCACAGTAGGATTGTAGCACTGACTGCACAAAAAAGTTTTTGCTTCAATTGGCAGCGAAAAGGAGAAATTGAATCGCAAAAATGGAACACGAGGATCAAGATTCAGGTTAGTAAATTCGTTTTCTTATCGAGTAAGGGGAAGAAATGCCCAATTTCCAGATTTCAAGGCGGTTTCCATCGACAGACAATGCGATAAGAATTGGCCTTGTAATGGAACAGTTAAAGTTTTCAACCAGACAAGTATGCACCATATCACAAGCTGACCTTCCTGGGCCAAAGCATAGGTATACCAATAATTTGCAAACACAAAGATACTAGTTGGTGAGGTAAATGGTACAGTGATATTACGATACTTCCGCTGAAAACGGGAAAAGAGAAATACATGTGAAGGTGTTCCTTATTTTTATACCAAAACAATTTTCACTGGAATTTTCGCGGAAACAATGACAATTTGGACCAATCACTGACAAGAAACAAAAACAAACAATGCACGCATATGCTTCAATATGACACTCAGTTTCGTTACTTATATACAAGGGGAAAGGTGATAGGAAAGGAATGGGCAGAATTGTCGGCCATACCATTTTAAAAAAGGACTGTTGCAATTTGGCGAAACAGAAAAACGAAAAACTATAAAAATGGGGCGGAAAGACGCCAGTTTTGGTCAGGAAGTGTGTTATTTTTGGGTCATATGAACAACTTGGGAAAACGCAATGCGAAATTTAGAGTTTGATCAGTCTGAAGCAAGACCTGTTGGAAAAAAAGAAAACTCTGTAACGATCAAGAGAAAAGACCGAGAAAAGGAATGAGAATTAACTTTGTTTTGTGTTCAAAACTCAAAACAACAGATCGTTCGACATGATTCATAGATTAATTTAACAGATTTTGTCGCCTGGAAACCATAAAAAGAAAAAAAAAAAAGAAAGTTTCGCAACAAAAAAAAGGAAAAAAAAACTGGCGTCACCGCGCGCAAATGATTCTAAAGGACGCTTAGCCTCACGTCACAAAGGGAGACTGACAGAGCAAAACAATTGACAGCGGAGTCGGTCACAGCGCACAAAGACTGTACAGTTTTTCCAAAAATTAGAAAGAGAAATTATACTGATGGAGCAGCAAGCTGGTGATTCAGGTTAGTAAATTCATTTACCCTTCAAATGAGATATGCAAAGCCAGAAATTCAAAATTTCACTCGAGATAAAACAATGCGAGAATTCGCGAAAACATACATTTCAACTTTTTGATCAAAACGGATTCGAAGAACTCAAAGACTTGGAAAAAAGACGCTAGGAGAGTTACAGTATCAAGATTGTTTTGAGGAGAGCCATGGTGTCATAAACGATTTCAAAACTTTTTTTCTTTGTGCTATTTCTGGGAAGCAGACAAAAGACTGAAAAGATACTAAATGTTTATTTGTTTATACCTTGGCTCGAGCGAGAAACCTTGGAAACGCAAGTTGGCACTCGTCATGGCAACAATTACGTCACACTGGTTCGTGCGTGCGTGCGTTTTTTCGTCAGCGCTCGTTCAAAACTACCTTTCGCTTTACAATTTTGTCTTTTTCACAAGGTAGAAGCTATGACACTTATTCTAGCCTAAAGCAATCAAAAAAGCGCCAACAATGTAAACTTTTACAATGCATAAACTGCCTTTTGGCAGAAGGATAGGAATAAATTCCATGACAATAGATGATTACGATAGCCAAATTAAATTCCCTGTCTCTGGGCATAGTCACGAACTAAGAGCAATGGTTGGTAGTGACGGCTTTTTTCTCTTCATTCATTCAT
>JAEMWC010000566.1:0-55000 GCA_016490735.1 Pachyseris speciosa | reverse complement strand
TGTTATTTATAGCTCGACACGTTTTATCAATCTCTCTTATTCTCTTCGTTATATTCAATACAAGTTAACAAATATAACCCTCGTCCCCAGGGCTATTCCATTAAAAATTGTGAGCGTAAGAAAAGCCCTGCACGGGAAGGAGGTTGAATAAAAACTTGTCGCCACGGGAAAATGAATCGAAATAAACGGACCAACGCGCAGGGGACGCACATCCCTTCCTATTTTAAATACAAAATTAATTTTGTCGCTTTAATTTTGTCATTACAGCGAGATCGATGCTGTAATATTTCAGCCATCATCCGGCAATACTGAGAGGGCGAAGGTGGAGGTAAGAAAATTTAAAAACAAAGTTTTCCGATGATAAAAAAGAACGATGCTTTCAAGTTTTTAATTTTCTTCAGCGCCAAGATCAGAGGGCAAACTATCTTTGATCTTCCTTTTCGACTTAAACCTTGCCTCCCATACTTAAAACTGAGTTTTTAAAAGGATTTTCAGCAAACTAGATAAAAACATCGGTTAACTTTTAATCATGGATTCAAGTTAATCGGTTTTTAAGGAGCGGCCCAATATTATGGTTAAGTCTCTTAAAACGGACTATGCATATAGACTTAATGTTGTTTTCCTTTTACTAAAATGCGTCTGAATTTCATTCAACAGGCCGACCTTCTTCTGAACTTGCATTATGGGAATATCATGTTCCAACGGTAAGTTCTAATCTTATTAATTCATCCATGAATACGTTTGTATTCATATATTTGATTAAAGGTTTATTTGTGATGAAAATATGGCATTCGATTGGTTTACGTCTACCACACTAAGTGAATGTAAGTCAACACTGTAGATTGTAATCCGGGAAGTGGAGAAGTGGACCGTGTTTCTTTATACTCGGTAGAATTTCACTTTAACTTTGGTACAGCTATTGATTAATTATTAATGACCAAATTCTGGTCAATTTCTCAAGTTTTGATCTCGAGCAGTTACGGCAAGACCGAAACCAACAAATTGACCAGCTTCCAGTTGGCTTGTTAGCGTCTTTCTTGCTTAATTAGTATTGAAACTGTTTTTTTTTTTTTACAATTAGGGTATTTACAAGGGATCCTGATTACCTTCTCTTTGTATGCGATCATTTCCTTTCTGTTTTACAATCTTCACCCATTAAATATAAATATTTTTCTTTCACTAAACCTCATGCTGATGTAGGAGATATTTAAAAACAAAAATTTTTTATCTTCGCTTCCTGCAACGTTAGTCCATTACTTAACAATTTCACCAAGGCGTTTTGTAACAATTTTTTTCCGTGTACAGAGCTATGAACGAGTCAACTGTTGATGAAGTGATAGGAGGTCACCAGGCGGTAAGTGGGCAACTACATCGTAACTGTGGCCATGACAGGATTAGATTTATATTTTGCTCTGTTCAGGAGAGTCTTTTTTCGTTTGTGTTATAAAATCTGTCTGTGAGATGCCATAAAGTGATTTACATTACATCACTGCATGTTCTGCACAACCGAGTGACACGCCTTAAATTACGGAGGGAAAGACTTCGCTGAATGTTGCTAAAATTTCGAATTTTCTCTTGCTGCTAAGTAATTAAATGCAGGTGAAATTGAAACATGTTAAGCACCATATATGTGAAACATAAAAAACAAATAAAAAATGAGGAAAGAGCATTATAGTAACAAACTTATGGCACTTGGGAAAAGCTTGGGAAAAGAAAGTCTGCGTAAGAGAACAATAGCTTACTACAAAATTTTTTTATAAATACGACGGTCTTTAATCAATGAAATTAAATGTAACCGTCATATAATATGTAATTGCTCTTTTCCATACAGCTTCAAAACATTGAAGAGTTCCTTCGCAAGAGGTAAGGCTTGACCAATCTTTCATAAAATGTAAAGGAAAACATGCTTTAGAAAACAAGACAGGAACGAGGATCTATCCTATAAAAAGTTACCAGTTTCCAGTTTTCTACGAGCGGCTCAAATCATTTTAACAATTAAAAATACCTGGGAAGTCCGAATATTTTCCAATGGAGTATTCCCTAAAAAAATTACTAGTTTAACAATACTCCGTTTGTAGGCATGCACGGAGAAACGAAATAGAATTTAGAATACAGGAAGAAAACTTCCACGAACTTGAGAAACTTAGAGTGTGCAAAGTGAATCAGGTCCTTAAATTTTATCTAATTAATGATTGTTCCTGTTTAACAGACAGAGGGAATTAGAGAACAGACAGAGGGAATTTGAGAGAGCGAGTGATGGCCATAAAGACACCGTAAGCTCAATTCTTTAATAAGTTTTATATTGGTATTGGTGGTACGTAATTTTACAACATTAAAAGAGGCTGAAAGACCTCTGAACGGCTTGTTAAGCATGGAAAAGTAACCGACATTTCAACAGTTGAATCTGTGATTAAACCAACCGGTGAACAAGATGAGATTAGTTAAACTGTTTGAGGTGTATGGGAGGAAAACCCAAACACAAAGCAAAACCCTTGGTAACTGACATGCAACAAATCTAGTAATTCTAGGAAATGCACCACATTCTGATCAAAAAAAGCCGGGAAGATCGTCGGAAGACTACAACCGGTTGCAAGGAAAAATGACCTTCTGTAATTAAGCCGCGGACTGCGGTTAATGTTGCTTTACTCTTTTTATGACTATAAGCTATTAATTTCTTGTAGGTGATGATGACTGAATCTGATGCACTCGAAAGGTAAAATTATTTTGAGTTTATTTCAGCAATAACTGACGATAGATCAGTGTTTTGTTTTTCTCGTTATTGGAATGATATCAGAGACGAATAGAAATGATAGAATGGCTCAGTGAATGGGTTGGGAAAGATGGGTATCTCATTACAGTTAATTCAAAACTTTGTAACTGAGATCACAACATATGTCTTTTGCTGATTTACAGCGAGGTAAAAACCCTGCCAGCAGATCCGGTAAAAAAGAAATCAAAACGGCGAAACAAAAAGAAGATCAATAAGAAGGCGGCGAAAGCCTGTAGTATGGAGGTCAGTGGAATGCTGATACATCATTGTACCTGGCTTGCTAAATCACGTTTTCAAGTATATATATTACAATGTACATATATATACTAGTTATGCAACGCTTTCGAGTGGTATGCCGTGGAATATCCCACGAGTCACTTGTATTTTCTAGGTATACACAAGAGCCTTTACTTCAGGCGAAGAAAATACAAGTGATGAGTGGGATATTCCAGGGTATACCACGAGGAAGGGTTGCATAGCTATTTTGTACCATGCCATAGAAAATACAGTGGCCCACAAGGTCAGCATAGTCAATGCGAGATACGCCCAGACTTGAATGGTTTTGAAATGGCTTCCTAATGTCCACCCTCTTGACAGTGATTTTAATCTTTTTTCAAAACTTTTATTAATTATAATTCATGACCAAATTACAAATAATAAAATATTAATGTAAAATAAAGTTATTATAGTCAAACGATTGCGAAATTCGTACTAATTTTCAAGCGCTAAAAACAATCTCAACGTACGATGGGAAGGTTGGGTGTGATACAGTTGAATTGCAATGATCGATGGGAAGGTTCGGGGGAATACTGACGAATGTACAACGGCTTTCCTGCATTCTGATTGGCTGTATTTTCTATGGCATGGTATAAATTACAATATACATATATATATACCGCGACTGACTGATAAATAATTCCATCACAATATAAACACACCCTTGAAGGAAATAGTCGCCGATGTGGATTTAACTTTCAACGAGTTTCCTAGTTTTGAACAGAGCTCAAAGCGCTAGATGCTGCCGCTACTGCCATTTCTTTGTATTTATTTAGTTGATTTCTTGCTCAAATGTCTTCGTAAAATATATCATTTGCTAAACTTTGAAGAACTACAGAAACTCCATTGACTGGGATAGCTATGTCTCGCAGGTCCGTGAGATTTTAAAAAAGATTTATCGTGTGTCTGCGTGTATTTGCTTTTCCTAATACATAGCTGGATATTTTTGGCTTGATGTGGGGAACGTCTCCTTTCTTAGGACCCTTTGTTTGAGCTGAATCTGATAGCACAGGGAACCCAATAATAAGCTGAATAATTACATAAACGAAATGACAAACACGATTTTAAAATCGCCTTTAGAGACTAATAAAGAATCTCTTCTGAATGCAAATTAACAATTGGTTCATGCGTCAGCGTGCCGCGTTAATCGAGATATGAAGCACGCGCGGGGGAAGTTTGGAGAGCACGAAAGATGTGTAACAGTAGGCCTCGAGCAACTCTAGCTTCTTGAGTGCTCTCCAAGCTTCCCAAGTGCTTCATATCTCAATGAAATCACAGCTGACGCATGAACCAATTGTTTTATAACATTTTCAGTTTAAAGAGGACGCCATCAGCGTGCACAATGGGAATATGAAGCACGCTCGACCTTGTGAATTTGACTACACGAATTTGCTAGCTATATTATGACCATGATGAACTCAATCTTTTTTTTTTTTTTTTTTAATATACAAACCTTTATTACAATATAACATTATATGTAGACATTACAGTAGAAAAGTTGCTTACAAAAAAGTTAATTAATACAGCCATGGATCTTACAGCACTAACGCTACTTGTCTACTTGTCTAAAACATCTTTAATTAAATACATACAAAACAATACATGAATATGTACATACATAAAAACAGAAAGACAGGCCAGAAATACCAATACGAAGAAAAGAAAGGAACTAAGAAGAAGATTACACTGCTTTCTAGTTGATGATGGTGCGTGACATAGGAGAACCAAACTAAATGAAGAGTGTCGAAAAGCTAAGGAAATTTTCAAGCTTAGGAGCTTTCCCTTGTGTCTTACAGATCCATATAAAATATCTGGCAAGTAGGAAGTAGAGGTATATTTGTTTGTGAAAAAGATTCGGCCTGAGGCCTAAAGCAATTGCTGCGTCAAGGTTAATATTCTCTAAAATCGTTGCGTTGTCAAGGTTATCTGTAATCCAGCCTTTAAAATCTCTCCAAAAAGAGGAGGTTACACTGCAGGACCAAAATAAATGAATTAGACTCTCAATTTCAAGTTCACAAAAGGTACAAATATCGTTTTGCTTGAGTCCTATTTTCTTAAGAAAATCATTTGCAGCTAACCTTCGATGAAGAAGTTTAAACTGGAAGGTGATTAATTTGGTTAATTTAATGTATTTGAATGGGGCTTGGTAAACAAATTTCCAATCAACGTCTTCACGAGTTTTCAGATGGCAGTCCAGCACCCATTTTTCTTGACTTTGAGCTGGGCGTTGTTGTTTCACAGCAATCATTTTTTTGTATACTATTCTATTAGGCTTTTTGGCCTTTAATAAAGTTTCAACGAAGCTTTGATAATTGCTGTCCCTTATATGCATACTAACTTTACATCTCTCCCTGAGAGATTTTAAAGAAGAAATCAAACCATTGAAACTGAGAAAGTTTGTTTTAATATTGTATCGTTCAGTGAATTCATAAAAAGAAAGGAAAGTGTTTGCATCCTTCATTAGATGTGAAACCTTTGAAATACCTTTAACAAACCATTCTTTATAGTACACTGGCCTGTTTTCAATTCTTATTAGAGAATTATGCCACAAGCTCATTGAGAGGAAGTGTTCAAAAGAATTTAGGTTATCTTCATAGCTGGTCTCAGACCAAATTTGCAAAATTTCTTTAATAAAGACATCCGATAATCCTTTAATTTTGGGTAAATCTTCTTTTTTAAGATTACCTTTGAAAACAGCAGTACCACCGTAATTTTTTTAACTCGTCGTCAAAAAAAAGTTTCCATTTACCTAAGTTTGTCTCGTCAAGATATTTAATGACCCACATGGTTTTAAGTGCTTTATTAAAAGATTGTATGTCTATCATTCTTAGGCCTCCTTGAGAGTAATCCCCTATCATTATGTCCCGTTTAATCTTGTCGGCCTTTCCATTTCATAAAAAATTGAAGAAAACTTTATTAATTTCATTTAAAATATAGTGCTCTGTTGGCAAGGGCGACAGGATATAAACAAGTTGAGAGGCAATCAGGCTCTTTAAAACCGTTATTTTCCCCATTAAGCTTAGTCGTCGGTTTTCCCAGCAGCTTAGGCAGTTGGTTATTTTCACCTGCTTTTCAGAAAAGTTTACACCCGTGACTTCTTCTGGGTTGGTTGAAAACCAGACACCTAAAGCTTTTACTTTTTTCTTAACCCATTTAAAATCTTTTTCTGGACAGAGAATGACCCCACTCCCTTTGTTAGCTCCTATCCAGAGGACCTCTGTTTTCTTGTCATTTAATTTTAAACCTGAAATTTTCCTGAAATCATCCACTGAGGACCTGCAAAGAGGACCTGAAGGCTTCATTTGAACCATCTAAGATAAGAGTAGTATCATCCGCATATTGGCTGATTTTAATTTCTTGTCCCAAAACCTTAATCCCTTTTATGTCTTGACAGGTCCTTACTTTTTCAGCTAAAATCTCTACGCAAAGGATAAAAAGATACGGTGATAAGGGGCATCCCTGCCTAACTCCTCTTTCTAGTTTGAAGAAGTTTGAAGACCAGCCATTGTTTAAGACACAGCTTTCAGAGTTATTGTAAAAAGTATTAATGCAGTTCACCAAAGAAGGGCCAAAATTGAAATGTAGAAGCGTTTTGTGAATGAAGGCCCATTCCACTGTGTCGAAAGCTTTTTCAAAATCTAAAAAGAGTAGTAAACCTGGAATATTTTTGGTCGCTGCAAACTTTATGACGCCATCAATTAGCCTGATATTCTCTCCAATAAATCTTCCCTTCATAAATCCAGTTTGATCGTTATTTATCAGCTTCGGAAGAGCTTTTTTAACCCTGTTTGCAATTGCTTTAGCTGCTATCTTATAGTCACAATTAAGTAAAGTAATGGGACGCCAATTTTTTACCTGATTGAGTTCTGCATCCTTTTTAGGTATTAATTTGATTATTCCTCTCCTTTGCGACACTGAAAGTCGTCCTTTCTCAAAGCCATAGTTAATTGCCTCCAGTAAGTCGTCAGCGATGTCTCGCCAAAAGACTTTATAAAATTCTGCAGGAATACCATCTGTTCCAGGTGATTTGTCAGGGGCCATAGATTTCAATGACTCCAGGCATTCTAGTTTAGTCAGTGGACCTTCACTTTTTTCCTTTTCGTCTGGGTCTAAAGTTTTGTCCTTAAGGTCGCCGAAGAAATTGCCGTCCGTCTGAAGGTGCCGAGTGTCAATAGTTGATTTATAGAGGTTTTTATAAAACTTTTCACATTCACTTAAAATCTCTTTGTCCTTCGTTACAAACACATTTTCTCCAAGTTTTAATTGGCTTATTACTCCATTCCTGCAATGTCTTTTCTCAAGATTTAGGACATATTTTGTGTTTTTTTCCCCTTCATTATGCCATCTGCTCTTAGCTCGCAAGATTGCACCTTTAGTTTTATACTCAATTATTTTCTCTAATTCAGCTTTTTTGACCTCCAGTTCCCTGAAAGCCTGCATCTTTTCTTGATTTTCAGAGCTATTTGTCTCTATTATATTTTGTAGTATGTTAATATTCTTCTCTAGTTCTTCTTCCGTTCTTGTCATACATTTCTTTTTATTGGCTGCATACTTTAAAGAATGTTCCCGGATTTTCAGTTTAATTACCTCCCACATCAGGGCAGGGTTCACGTTGTTGTCGTATCCTAGCAGACTTGTAATATTTTGTTGTTACTATCATTTGAATACGTGTTGTCAATAACTGTGCTCACAGTGTGGGTGGCTCCTCCTAAAATGTTCTGCAATTGGTATAGGATTTGATGGAGCCGAAACCAATTGTGGAATTGCACACATTTTAGGTATCCTACTGATGAACAGTTATTACACGCAGATATTTTTAGAAGCAACAATTGTTTGCGGTCTGTCACCTTTGAATTGTATTCATCATGCACATTTTTAATTACCGATCGAATTTGATTGACATGTCAATTTCGGAAAGAAAAGAAGTGTTCAATTTCCAATAGCCTGGTCCCCGCTCATTTGAATGGAGTGCTATATTGATTACTATCATAGAGTGGTCTGTTTTAAAACCCATTGTAATGTCAGAGCTCTCCTATTACATAACACATTAAGCTTTGACTTACTAGAAAAAAATCTAGTCTGCAGTGAATTTCCGGTTTTTTTTGGCGCCATGTGTATCGCAGAATATCGGGATTTAAAACCCGCCACACGTCAATAAGATTTAGTTCATCAATGAATTTTTCTAAGGTTTTGACTGAATTGGTGTGTGTTTTGCAGCGGCCACCTTTCTTATCTTCATTTAGATCTAGGACAAGGTTGAAGTCGCCGCCTATTATTAAATGATCGCATTGAAAATCATCCGTGGACAAAGAAATCTTGAAAGAATCTAGGTTCGTCATTGTTGGGAGCATATAAGTTTGCCAAGGTGATACATTTATCTTCAGTTTTGATGTCGCAAATAATGAATCTGCCGTTTGTGTCCGAGTAGATCCGCAAAATTTCAAATGAGAAGTTGTTGTTAAACAGGATAGCAGTACCACCCCTAGCGCTGGAGAGGCAGCTAAAAATTGATTTGTAACCCCATTCTGATGACCACAAAGATATTGTATTGGTACTGCAGTGCACCTCTTGAAGAAGATAAATATGAAAATTTTTTGCTCTTAGCCAGTTAAATGTTTCTCTTCGCTTCAGTTTGTCTCCCATACCGCGAACATAAAGTGAACTTATTTTAATATTCATTTTCGGAATAATACAGGTTTTTTAATTTTATTTTTGGGAGCAGTGTTACAAAATACTAGCTGAATGGCTTGTCTGTCAACAAAAACAGGATTAAACATGCACCTAACAAAGGGAGTCACTAAGGAACAAAAAAAATTACCATACGACACATTAAAATAAGCTATTCCAGGTATGTTAAGTCCCAGCAGGATTGTGTTTGAAAGGGTTCGTTAGCCTTTTTGTAAAAATTTGCATATCATGCAATTCTTAATTCTTTGATGTCTTAACAAAAGGGAAAAAAAGAGAAATGTTGACTTAATATAAATGTCTATATTATTTTAAATATTCCGGAATATGGTTGTGGTCGTATCTTTCGTTATTGATGATGAGAAAACGCCCAACAACTTCTGCATCTGGAAGACCCGCGCTCTCTCTTGCCTTCATCATGGCTTTAATTAAAGTTTTTCTCTCTAGTTGTATCGCTCTCACAAAGTCCTCTGTTATGTAAGCAATGGGGTAGTTATCCGAATTTTTAATCTTACCTCTGTTTTGCCATATTAAATCTCTATCCTGACGACTAATGAAACGTGCAATGATAGGTCTGCATCTGCCCTCCTGCTTTACACCCACTCTGTGTACAGCGTGGAACTTTATGTCCGAGGTATCGATACCCATTTCGTTCTGAATAACTCTGTGTATTAAAATTTTGCAATCTTCTTTCTCAATCTCCGTTATGTTGTTGAACCTCAGATTCTCCCGCCTCGTATACTGTTCCAGCTTGATGTTGTTCTCTGTTTCAGCCTTCAGTCTGTTTTCTAAGACTTCAATTTTTTTGTTCAAAACGTCCAACCCAGTCTTTATTTCCTTTGAATTGTTTTCCGTCTTCTCCTTTAAAGTGTCCACGTCGTTTTGAGTGAAGGTTATGCTTTGCTCAAGAGCTTTAAGTTGGGCCTTCATCGCTTCGGTTTCGTTTTTAAAGTCCTCGCGTAGTCTGGTCACTTCCTCACGTAGACTAGCGAAGCCGTCCTCCATAGCCTTTTTTAAGGAGTCGATGGAGTCTTTAAGATCAGTCGCCATGGCTTCTTCTTCGTTGGCTGACGAGCTCGATCCCTTTTTTTTTTCGCTTATTTCCCATACAAAAAATCGTTTTAACCCTATAAAGTTAAAACATTTGATCGAAGAAGTGTTAAGACGACATTTGCAATATCTCAGGATCAGAAAACTAGGCATAGAAACCCATTGCGTGCCGACAGTTAGAAAGCACGTCCGTACGCCATGCTGCCAGTCCCAGTCCCCCATGAACTCAATCTTGAGTCTTTTGTGTTGTCTTTCCGTTTGGTTCTGAACTAGGTCTCTCAGGAACTCGCCGCGAAGTGTAGTATCTCCCAGGACCATTTGCTTGAGCTCCAGGAGGCGGATACAGAAGTGGTGCAGCCGCTAACAGAACAGAAGAGCTTCGAAATAAATGTCACAGACGAGAACGAAGTGCAGAAAGAAGATCTTCAGAATGAGATAAAGAAGCTTCAGGAGCAGTTATCGGAGGTTGGCAAATCTTTATCGTTTCAGCTCCATTCATTTTCTCCAAAGTTTGGATTATCAACGAAGTTGATAAAGTAAATTGACCACCGTACAGGGGTTCAAAAAGCTGAAGTTTCGAGCGTCAACCCTTCGCCGACGCAGCATCACAGTTTCTTTAGAAACTAACCCCCTTGATTCATTTTCGTCAAAGTTTAGTTTGAGCCGTTACTTCCAAGAATAAAATCAAATACCAAGATTTCATCTACAGACACGAAACGTAGAACCATCTTGTATATCAGTCTTAGCTGCTAGAAAGTGCTGCTCATTCGAATGAGCGCAATTGGATTCTTTGGCGTGTTACTCCACAGACTCGTTAGAGCTAGTTTGTACAGTATACCAAGGAGCGCCAACGGAAATTAATGATCGATAACTTTCACCTGAATGATCGTACTTTAGGATTTTCTCCATACACTAACAGGGTAAAACTTGAACCTTCTACTTGATAACAAGAGCACCACGAAACGTCACTGTGTGCTATTTGTTATATCTCCCAGGGCCATATGTTTGGGCTCCGGGAGACTGATACAGAAGTGGTACAGTCGCTAACAGAACAGGACAGCTTGGAAATAAATGCCACAGACGAGAACCAAATGCAGAAAGAAAAGCTTCAGAATGAGATAAAGAAGCTTCAGGAGCAGTTATCGGAGGTGAGCAAATCTTTTTTGTTTCAGCTCTCTTCTTTTGTTCCAATAGTTTAGCTTAGGTTACTTCACAGAACAATAGTGCGTCCCAGTTCTTACAATGAATTCTCACAGCTGAATGTTCTATTTAGTAAGAAAACTCAAGAGTTAGGACTGTGTAATATGTCATAATAAACAACTCCCACGGAAAGCACTGCTCAACAGCATACATTTGAATGAATGATCACATACTAGGAGTTCATCCACAGACTCAAAGGTTGTAGCCACTTGTTAAAACAACACTCATATGCCTTCATCCAAGAGATCACTTTTAAAAGTCTCGTACTGTACTGGAAATAAAAGAAAACAAATTACATTTGAATCGACGCATTTTGTAACATTTCGTCTTTAGATTCGAATTCTCGGAACTGCTTTGAAGACTTTGTAGAGTTAAGCCTTTATTGTCCGAGGGAAATGCCAAATTTTTCTAAAATGGGAACGATGAACCATTAGACCACATATAATATATAATTTTAAAGGTACTTTTTGGGATACGAAATAAATGACACCAACAGGTGTGGAGGAGGTCACTGAAAGGACTGAGAGGTGTCCAAATTGCATGAAAAATGAAAAACGTTGAAATTTTTCGTTTCCCTCGTACATATAGGGTATACCACTAAGCTACAGCTTAAATTGCAGCTCTCGGAGTATTGATCGTTTTGAGATATCACCTTGACCAAAAAAGTACAAAGACAAACATTTCCAAAAGTTGCAGGGGTGGTAAGTCAAGTCTTATATTGGAGGGGGCCATGATTTTATCCCTCCAATGTGTAGATCTTTCAATGACCTTTTGCATGGTTGTGAAATTTTTAAAAAGAATGATTAAATATTGAGCATGTAATGGCATCTTGTGCCATATGGCACTCTCGAGCATCATTCTTTATGTCAATGGATTCACTGAAGTTGTGTCTTTCAACACACAGCGAAATCTACTGTGAAAGCTCAATCGCAATTTTACGAAAAGAAAATGCAGCTTCATAACCAATTGCACTAACGTAGTCACTGCGTAGAAACGCTAGGTCATCTTAACAAGACTTTTATGTCTATTGAAGTGTGGGTATATAGCAATAATTTTTTCTGCTTGATTGTTTAGAGAGATGTCGAGCTGGAATCACAGCAGTGTGAACTGAAAAAAGCCTCTGAAGAGCTCTTGGGGAACAAATCGCTGATCAGTGATCTTCGTAACCAGGTGCTGGTAAAAGATAACCTGATCATTGAGTTGCACGGTCTGAGAGAGAAGGACGAGGGAAACTACAAAGCTAAGATTGAACAACATGTCGCTGAACTGGAGAATCTAAGGCTGACGATGAGTGAGCAACTGCAAGAGAAATGTGAGGAGATGGACGAGCTGAAACAGATGCACGCGTGTGATGTGGATAATTTGAAGGAGTCACTCGATAAACAGATTGAAATGAACGAAGAGTTGACACTTGATTGGGATAATAGTGTGGCTCGACTGAAAATGAAAGATGCATCCTTAGAGGAGCTTAAACTAAAGTTAAAAGAGTTCGAAGCCTCAAGCGAGAGCGAAATTAATTCGCTTAAGAAGGTGATAACAGAGAGGAATGACAAAATAGCCGCTTCAGAGGACAAATTGTTAAAGTACGAACAGAAATTCGCCGAAGAGGTGGCAAAAATGGAATCACAGTACAAGCAGGTGATTAATGGGCTCAATGGTACAGTTGACCAGCTCACGGCAGAGAGGGAGTCCCTGAAAGCTATACATGCCCAAGAAATCGAAGTGCTCGAAGGGAATCTTGCACAAAACAGCAGTGTTTATAAAGAACAGATGCAGGAGCTGCAATGGAACGCCGAGAAGGAGTACCAGCAGAAACTACTGGATGTTGCTGCGCAACTGAGATTGGATAAAGAACAGGAGCTTTCTCATTTGAAGGAACACATGTTGCAAGAAAGCGAGGCGAAAATCGCTTCAATGCAAGAATCTCTGTTTAACGAGATCGAAAAGGCAGAAGAAGAAAACCAACAACTGAGGACAAAGCTGATCAGTGTTGAAAAGGACCTCTCCGAAGTAACTGGGGAAAGAAATGAATTCCATGATGAGATTGAGACCCTCAAAGATACTCGCAGAATGCTGGAGGAAACCACGGCCATTTTGGAGCAGAGTATTGGCCCTGTGTCCAATGAAGGTGTGCATGAAGAGCCGCAGTCTACGGAAGGGATTGGAGGTCTACCGGGCGCTGTTTTGCCTAAAGGTACTGCATGTATTGTATCTTTTCTTCACGAAATCATTCAAAAGTTAAAAAAAGACTACCAGTATCGCTTTCCACTGATAATTACATAGAAATTATTCTAAAAAATATATATCAAACAGTAATGTGGTAGTTTTCAATGCAATAGTCAGTTTTGATTCATCTAGTTTCGTTACTTAGAAAAATCAGAACATTAGTTAAAATGAGTGGTCACTTTGTAGGTTTTAGTTTCCAACTGTCCTTTTAAACGTTTGCTTTTACTGAATAGATTCAAACCATACAAAATTTACTTTGTTACTTTTACTTATATCTCCGGCTCCATGCAATAAAGTCAATAAGGCTCGCCGTTCTCCTTCCATCAATTTCCATTTGCCTCTCCAAGTACAGTTCTAATATTCGGCCATCCTCAACCATGCTTCACCATGTTGTTGTGACGAATACTCGTGCATGTTGTCAAATACCGTCGTTAGGCTTTGACTATTCGTGGTATGTCACCTCTGTGTTAGAATAATTATGATCGTGTGTATAAAGGTTAGTCAACTATTGCATTAAAAAGGTCAGCTTTTGGTTGCTGCTTGTTACGATGTGAGTTGTCTGTTTACTGTACCGTTCGTTTCATGGTGTTAGGTTACCGAACCTACGTAACTGTTTTTTACTGAAATGCCGGGAGGCGGAGGAGCTGAGCAGTGTTCGAGTTCGTCTTCGGATATTTCGAGCGCGAGAAGTGCAGCTTTATTTGCCTTACCACCGCCAGCACCGCTTGATATCCATAATTCAAACGCGGCAGAAAAGTGGAAGGAATTCGAGCAAGCACGGAGAAATTATTCAGTAGCTATGAAATTGCGTCAGGAACCCGAGACCGTACAAATTGCGACGTTGTTGACGGTGATCGGAGCCGAAGCTAGAAAAGTTTTCTCGACGTTTACGTTTGCCGATGATAGCCGTGACAGAATACAGCCGGTGTTAGAGAGTTTTGCTGCTTATTGCCAGCCACTGAAGAATGTTCCTTCTGAAAGATACAAGTTTTACTCTAGATTGCAAGAAGCGGGAGAATCGTATGACCATTATCGGACACGACAATTGGCTGATCGATGTGAATTTGAAACCATTACGGCGGATCAAATTTTACGGGACAAGCTAGTTTTCGGGATTCAGGATTCAAAGGTACGAGAGAGATTGCTTCGCGAAAAGAACTTGTCACTGCAGAAAACTGATGAAATTTGTCGGGCGCACGAGACAATGATTCAACAGATGAAAGTCGTTGGAGGTGCCAGCATTGGTGATACAGATCCGAGTGATGTAAATCAAATTTTACGGGACAAGCTAGTTTTCGGGATTCAGGATTCAAAGGTACGAGAGAGATTGCTTCGCGAAAAGAACTTGTCACTGCAGAAAACTGATGAAATTTGTCGGGCGCACGAGACAATGATTCAACAGATGAAAGTCGTTGGAGGTGCCAGCATTGGTGATACAGATCCGAGTGATGTAAATGCCTTTTCTAAGAAGCCTAAAGGAGGGAAAAAGGGGCGTGGTCGATTCCCCAGAGGCGCTGACTCCCGAGTGAAAACGTGTGATTTCTGCGGGCGTATGCATGATGTGTCAAAGCGTGAAAACTGTCCAGCATTTGGGAAAAGGTGTAAAAAGTATAACAAGCAAAACCATTTCGCGAACGTGTGTTTCGGATCAGTGCCTAAACCGTCGCAGCGAGGCAGTCGTGTCCATTATGTGGAGGACGATTTTTCAGACGAAGTTTTTGGCGTGCAGGAGATTTCAGCGGTGACTTTGGATGATTCGCAGCTTGTAACATTAAAATTTGAGTCAGGAAATTACCTTCGCTTTCAGCCGGACACTGGAGCGCAATGTAACGTGGTCCCTTTGCATTTATATAAGAAAGCGACAAGAGACTTTAATTTACTTAACGTGGCCCCTGTAAGCACGGCGATTATTTCGTATGGTGGAACATCGATTCCTATCCTTGGTAGAGTTCGTTTGAGAGTTTGGCGTGGAGATTTCAGATGTCTTCTCGACTGCAATCTGGTGGACAGCAAAAGAGTCAGGCCTGTACTTGGAAGGAAGCTTGTCTTGGAATGAAAATCATCAAGTACTTGGACAATGATCAGCTGAATCATCCCCAGACCTCTGATGGTGACGTGTATGCGCATGATGTGCCTGTTTTGTCCGCTGACCAGTTGGTCAAGAAATTTCCTCGTGTTTTCGGTCATGGAGTTGGTAAACTTCCTGGAGAATATCACATGGAGCTGGATGAAACCGTGAAGCCAGTTCAACACCCTCCTCGCCGAGTACCAGTTGCTATCCGTGAACGTCTACGTGAGGCTTTAGAAGATTTGGAGAGCCGAGAAATTGTAGCTCGTGTGACAACGCCCACACCTTGGATTAGTTCAATGGTAGTTGTGCCAAAGCCAAATGGTGCCCTGCGCATTTGTTTGGACCCTAAGGATCTCAATCGTGCTCTGCAACGAGAGAATTATCCTTTGCCTACCATCGAAGAAGTTGCTTCTAGACTCCATGGTGCCAAACTGTTTACTGTGCTTGATGTTGCCTGTGGGTTCTGGCACGTTGTTCTTGACGAGCAGTCATCGTTCCTAATTACTTTTAACACGCCGTTGGGTCGTTATCGGTCGAAAAGGATGCCCTTTAGAAGTTAAGTCTACGCCTGAAATTTTTCAACGCAAGATGCACGAATTGGTCTAGGGACTGAATGGAGTTGAAGTCGTAGCAGATGACTGTGTTGTTGTTGGCTATGGAGATTCAATGCAAGAAGCTTCAATTGATCACGACAAGAGTCTTTCAGCGTTCCTTCAGAGATGTGAAGAGCGTGGAATTCATTTAAACGGTGACAAGTTGCAGCTCAGGCTGAGAGAAGTTCCGTTTATCGGTCATGTGGCAACTAGTGAAGGTCTTCGAGCAGATCCAGTGAAAGTTCGAGCCATACGTGAAATGCCTCGACCTGAGAATGTTGCTGGTGTGCAGCGTATCCTGGGAATGGTCCAGTACCTCAGCAAATTTCTGCCCCGATTGTCAGATATCACCAAGCCTCTCAGAGACCTCACCCGCCAAGACGTGGAGTGGCACTGGGACGAGCCCCAAGAGAGAGCTTTTGAGCAACTCAAAGAAGCTGTGTCTGTGTCACCGATACTCCGTTATTACAACCTGCGAGAGAAGGTTACGATCCAATGTGATGAGTCACGGCATGGTCCTGGTGCTGTGTTACTACAAGGTGGGCAGCCTGTGGCGTATGCTTCGCGAGCCTTAACCCCTTCGGAAGAAAACTATGCACAGATTGAGAAGGAACTTTTGGCGATCGTCTTTGCCTGTGAGAAATTTGATACTTACATTTATGGCCGTGATTCTGTTAGAGTTCAAACAGACCACAAGCCCCTTGAGTCCATTTTCCGGAAAGAACTGTGTGTAGCACCAAAGCGTCTCCAGAGAATGCTCTTGAGGTTGCAGAAGTACGATTTGGATGTTACTTACCTTAGAGGAGAGAAGATGCTGATTGCTGATACGTTGAGCCGAGCTCATTTGCCTGAAGTTAATGCCTCTGTTTTTGTCCGGGAATTGGAAGAAGTTGACCACAGAGCTAACTTGCCTGTAAGTGACGCCCGTTGGCAACAGGTCATCCATGCTTCTGCTAACGACCCAATTTTAAAACAGCTTCGTGATGTCATTCAAAATGGCTGGCCAGAAAGAAAGTCAGATGTTTCTGAGTGTTTACGGCCCTACTTTGACTTGCGTGACGAGTTGATAGTACAAGATGTACTGGTTTTCAAGGGTGCTCGTTTGGTTGTTCCCTCTTGTATGCGCAAGGAACTGATGTCTGTTGCACATTCTACACACATAGGAATAGAAGGTTGTTTGAGAAGGGTTCGAGAGTGCCTTTTCTGGCCAAGAATTGCATCAGATGTCAAAGATTATGTCTCGAAGTGTGACGTGTGTCTGGCCTATCGCACGTCTCAGACTAAGGAACCACTCCTTCAACACGAAATAATTTCGCGACCCTGGGCTAAATTGGCTGCTGATTTGTGCGAGTCAAATGGACGCACCCTTCTGGTTGTATCAGATTATTTCAGCAATTTCATCGAGGTTTCCCGTTTGCAAGCTATTACAACATCAGCCGTGGTACGCGAGTTGAAGACCATTTTTGCACGTTTTGGGGTGCCGGAGACTCTAGTTACTGACAATGGTCCGCAGTTTGCGTCTAAGGAGTTCGAAGCATTCACGAAAAACTGGTCTTTCAATCACATCACCACCTCGCCTAGATATCCTCAATCGAATGGCAAGGCGGAAAATGCTGTAAAGACTGTCAAACGTCTTTTTGAGAAATGCAAAGAATCGGGTGTTTCCGTATTTCAAGCCTTACTGGATTGGCGTAACACCCCAACGGAGGGAATGGCTACCAGCCCTGCCCAACGGTTGATGGGTCGTCGCTGTCGTACGTTGTTGCTATGTCAGAGTCTCTTCTCAGGCCCAGTTACTCACTGCGTGATGATGTACGTGCTATGACTGATAGGAAACGTCGTCAGAAGTATTACTACGATCGACACGCAAAGCCACTTCCTGATGTTACTCCTGGTGAAATGGTGCGAATGAGGCAAAAGGTTTGGACACCAGCTACCTGTGTGGATTCAGTGGGCCCTCGTAGTTTCCTTGTCAAGTCTGGAAGTACTGTTTATTGGAGGAATCGGCGTGACATCATTAAAACCACCGAGACTCCTGCTGCTAGCCAGACCGCCGTTCCAGATGAAACACCGCTGCCCAGTAGTTCTGAAACAGTATCGCCTGGGCTCACGCCAGTGCACGTTCCGACCACTCCTGTGCCGTCTGCTGAGCCGCCATCTTTCCAGCCCGATGTGCCGCCGACCGACCTTCGAAGATCGGAGAGAGTTAGAAAACCCCCAGCAAGATTTCACGACTATGTGCTGACGTGACAGCCCAGCCAGATTATGTGTTTGACGTCACAAGACCACCAGCCAGATTTTGCGATTACTTGTTGACGTTTTTGTTTTTGTGGAGACTGTTAGTTAGTTTTCTTTTCTAAGAGGGAAGATGTGACGAATACTCGTGCATGTTGTCAAATACCATCGTTAGGCTTTGACTATTCGTGGTATGTCTCACCTCTGTGTTAGAATAATTATGATCGTGTGTATAAAGGTTGGTCAACTATTGCATTAAAAAGATCAGCTATTGGTTGCTGCTTGTTACGATGTGAGTTGTCCGTTTACTGTACCGTTCGTTTCAGTTGTGTTTGGACGAAACTTTTAATTTTTTCCCTCCTCCCTTCCCCCTCCCCCCTCTCTCCTGCCCTCCTTTCCAAATCTGTGCATAACACAGTGCTCCTATCTGCCCATCTTTAATATATGACCAATCCAGTTCCATCTTCGTCTTTTGGTCTCGTCGCTTGCTCTGTTCACTCCCCAAAGGGGTTATCACCTCATCTTGGTGGGACGGTTTGTGTGTCTCAGTGATCCCTAGAGCTATGTCGGCTGGAGTCTTGTACCCCTGGCAGAGACAACCATGCCGGACAGGTCTAACGATAGTGACGAGACGTAGTGTGATCACATGAGCAATTTCTAGAAGGAAACACTTTATTTTGGTTACGCAAAATGGCTTTCTGTATGGGATGCGACGTATAGTTTATTTTAAACTGGATGGCTAAAAAATGCTTTATCTTGCGAATATTTCCCTCGTTAGGTTACTGATTGGGGTGCCATCCATTGCAGACTGATTTTGTACCGGAGTTTTTAGTCAGTTTTCTCAAGAGTTTATATTTCCGCGCACCAGCGTGTTACTGTTGGTGCAAAATTACACGAAGTACATGTGAAGAGTCATCGGTTGAAACTATGAGATTTCAATAGTGAGACAAAAAGAATTGCAGACAGTTTGGGTAAACTAACAAAGAAGATGTGAGAACATGAAGACGGTGCTAAAGTACAAAACTGTTTTGATCTTTTTTGTTGAAGGTGCTGAAAAGCAAATCAAGTTGACATCCAAACTTCACCAGCTACGGGAATTAGTGCAACAGAAAATCACTCTGGACTCGAAACTAAGCCAAGAACGTCAAGAGATAAAAGATGAGCTTGAGCATCAGAGAAGAAGCTACAGGGTTGAATTAAACGAGCGCGAAACGCGGGAGCGAGCTCTGGGGGTCAGCAAACAACAACTGGAGACACAGCTGACCGAGGTGGAGAAAGAAAACAGCGAGCTGCTGAGAGAGCTCTCTCTCCTGCAGGTTGGTACTTTTTTGTTGTTTATCGAGGGATAGCCAAATAACCTTATAGTTAAAACAGTTCTATACTTGCGCAAAGACATATCACTGCCCTATTACGATTTAATAGGCCATTTCCGAATTACCTTTGGCCTCATTTTTAAAGCTAGTACAAGCGCTCATCTTTTCATATGTAAATTAGTTTCCATTCACATACAAATTAAACTCATTTTCATATTAAAGTAAACTAATTTTCATATGAAAAGATGAGCACTTGTACTCGCTTTGAGAAAGCCGGCCAAAGGTAATTCGGAAATGGCCTATTAATTTTAGCGGTGCTTACCTCTTAACGCCGCCATGAAGGCACTCAAAAGGAATGATATCTCTGGGATTTAAAACTCCGAGCTCGAGAGGACAAAGTAGCAAAAATTTGTTTTTTTTTTTGGTGGGGGGACCATAAATTTCGGGGTACAGTAGTTATGAAATGAGGTCGAGGAGGTCTTGTAGTGCCGCTAGCCAGGTTTGATGATCGCACACGATTCGGGTCCTGAGTCTGAAACGGGCAGACACACTTACTAATCAGCATTGAATATTGTGATCGTACAGCCTCGTTGGTGAACATCTTTCTTTTGGCGTGGCCGAAAAGTATTTACTCTTTAATTTGCCTTAGTCTGAAAAATTAGTCCGTCAAGTAGTTCACAGCTAAATTCCCTAATTTCTCATTTTATCTTTTTGTCGCTTTATTTATTTTTCTTGTGCTTAATTGTTGCTTATCCTTTGATTTGTTTTCTGTATTTTTTTTCTTTAGAGAAAGAAGAAGAAGCCCTTTTTCAGAAGAGTTTTTCGGTGTCTTCGGAAGCCGGAAGACAACTGACAGACTACTCAGGCTTAAAACATTTTTTTTAAATTTGATTTTTTGTAGTTATTGATTTTGTATGATTGATTCATTTATTTAGTTTTTCCTCTATTTTTGGATATTATTGTTGTAATATAGCTTCCATATCTAGTGCTCTGCTCTTTCCCTTGTTACGAAATGTTCTTTAAGAAATTACCTGCAGACGGCGTTTCTAATTTACTGCTCACTATTATAACCTTCCTTAGCATTGCTCTGGCAAAGCGATTTTGGAAAGCCACCGATTAGGAGGCTCGCATCGGTTTTTTGGGCTTTGGGGTGCACCTGTTGAAATCAAAATTTCCTAAAGAGAACTTTCCTTGACACTGAAACGTCTTTTCGACGCATGATCTAAGTTGTTTTTTCATTGGCTTCCAAGCAATAACTGTTACCATAGCGACGGTAACGCATGGTCGCTTATTTTGAATAAGGGGAATTATCTCGAAATCCAGTCAGACACTTCATAACGAAACTTGGAGATTGTAAACTTACCCAAGTCCCACGACATGTAGGCCAAATTAGAGAGAAATCTCCCAGAACGTTTTTCATATGCATTGAAAATAAAATTTTAAAGGCTGGTTTTGCTCATTCCCGCGTTTTTCTTTAAGGTTTTCAAGGAAATATTAAACTTTTACACTTTTCTTGTTTTTTCAAGGATTTATGATGGTAGCAAAGCATTTCCAATTTACAATGAGTCTCCTAAGTGACTGTGGTTGCAAGATATTTGGTAAGAAATGGCTAAATTTAAGCTAAATTTGTCCGTTGTCCGTGCTTATTTAGCCATTTCCAAACTTAAATATTTTACAATCACAGCTACCTAGTAGGCTTAATGTGGATTGAAAATGTTTTTCATACCATCACAATTCCTTACACAGACAAAAGAAGTGTAAAAGGGGAGTTTAATATTTCCTTCTAAAGCTTGAAGATGAATTCGGGAATGAACAGAACCGGCCTTCAAAACTTCCGATTTGCAATTCTTTTGTAAATATTTTCGCTCCTATGTAATTTTATTATCGTATATTTTCTTTTCCTCTCTATTTTATTGCAAATTACGGCAGAATAGCCCCGCATAGATAAGTCGTAATAAAGTGTCGGTATCTGTGTCTCGGCTGTACTTGAAAACGCTCTGACAGATTTTGTTTGTTTTGCTTTTGCTCATTCCCCCATTTTTCTTCAAGGTTTTCGAGAAAATATTCAACTTTTACACTTTTCTTTTCTTTTCAAGGATTTATCAGGGTTGCAAAGCATTTTCAATTGACATCGAGTCTCCTAAGTGACTGTGGTTGTAAGATATTTAAGTACGAAAATGGCTAAATTTAAGCTAAATTTGTGAGTTGTCCGTGCTTTCAACTTAGCCATTTCCAAACTTAAATATTTTATAATCGCGGCTAACTAGTAGGGTCAATGTGAATTAAAAATGTTTTTGATACCATTACAATTCATTGAACAGAGAAAAAAAGTGTAAAAGTTTAATATTTCCTTGTAAAGCTTGAAGAAAAATTCGGGAATAAACAGAACCGGTCGTCAAAATTTATTTGAAATTTACTTAAAAACGCTCGTACAGATTTGTTTTTTTAATTCGGCCTACAAGCTGTGGAAATTGAGTAGTTTACACTCAGTTTACACTCAGTTTTCAGTTTCGTTATGAAGTGTCCGATTGGATTTCGAGACAACTGACCTTTTTCAAAATGAGTGGCCACGCATTACCGTCCCTACGGTAACATGTGTTGCTTGGAAACAAATGAGAAAACAAACTTTGATCATACTTCGAAAAGATGTTGTAGTGTCAAGGAAATCGAAGTTTGTCTTCTCTTGGAAATTTTGATTTCACCAGGTATACTACAAAGCCAAAAAATGTGATGCGAGCCTCCTTAGTATTTGTCCTTCGTTCCAGAAAATCCAACTGAGGAGTTAATGTCCAAAGTGTCAGCTTTTGAGCCTCTTAATTACTGTGACTGATCGATTCAGCTAATAATACCAAATTCATGTCCAGTAATCAGATAAAACCAGAGTTTCTCGACAAACCAAGCTTGTTTAAGCCTATCCATCTGCCACTGCACAAATGTTATCTCTTGCTTGTAAAAGCAGATCTTGCAATATAAATGTGTAAGAGAAGGAAAGATCGACTAGGCTACTGAACTTCAATCCTGGCTAATCAGTTTAGGACAGTGCAGAGATGTGGTTAAATTACCCCCTCCCCTCCCTACTTACAATATATATGAACATACGTGTCATATCTGAAAGTGTCAATAATCACCATTGAAAAGGGGGTGGGGTGGGAGTGTGTTGGTGACTTACAGGAGAGGTTGGGGTTTTTGAAGGTAAAAACCGACAAAAACCCTTCAAAAACAGTCAGCTGATTGGCCAAGAATGTGGTTGCAATGCTGGTGATTACGTGAAATATGGCAAGAATAACGCTTCTAAGGCACAGTTTGTAAAATGAATGAATTACTCTTAATGAATGTTACTTGAAATTTTGATGTAGAATGTGGAATTTATTTCAATTCAGCTTTCAAAAAAACATCCGAGTATCCAATGCTTTAGAGAGCCTATAATAATTTGCACCGTTATTGAATTTACCGTCAAACTGATGGTAAATTCAGTTAGTTTCAAATATATCTTAAATCCGTTTTCTGTTCTTTGTAAATCAAACTGATTTTAATCGGCTTTCGAACTTCCACTGAGCTTCTCCAGAGTACTTATAACTTGTTTAGTTGATATTATTTTGTTATTAAATAAAGTAACATTTTGAAATATCTAATGACAGTTTCTTGTTTGATGATTATCTGGTGTGTGGTATTTCTCAACCCCTTCCCACCCCGGCAAGTACTTAATCCCGGAACGGTGTGTTTTGCATGAAATGAAGAATTATGATAAGGATGGTAACACATGGCTTCTCCACTCATTGAAAGTGTGTTTCAATGTGGTTAAATTTAGCAACCTTCATACCCTCCTCAGCAATTCAATGTTTTTTTTGGGTCCAACATTCAAAACAGGAGTTAATGATGTACTCTCTTCAGGCAATAAAGAGAAAACAAGAATGAATCAGTGTAACCAAATACTAATCAATTTATTGTTTAAATCGCAAATATGAATTATGCAAAAGTATCAATATAACAGCCACGAAAAACATACTTTACGTGCCATTTTAGTGCGCCTTTCAATAATATGCGAGGTATGTCAACGGTTTCGTTCTTCACTGCCGTTCCGATTCAAGGGGTGACATCGCGTTTTGTCATTCGCAGAATTCGATGCAGTTTTTTAGTTTCCGTTTAACGGTCCATCAACTGTTACTGTGAATACCCTCAGTGACAGTACTAAGACGGAATTTTATAGTAGATACATGTCGTATGTTTAATATTTAAAGGCGCAGTAACAACTTAAGCTTGCAAAGGCCTTTTTGAGCGACAGATGGCAACTAGAAGTGAGGCGCTTACCTGATACCATTGTTTTAAAATTTGGGGGAAACCATTGTCCTGGTATGTCAAAAGTGCACTTCCGGTTGCCGTTCGTTGTTTGTCCCGTAATGTATTTTGTCAAAATACTTAGTTAAAAGAATAAAAATCTAGAATAGGCGCTTACCTGATACCATTTGTTTTAAAATTTGGGGGAAACCACTGCCCTGGTATGTAGAAAGTGCACTTCCGGTTGCCTTTCGTTGTTTGTCCCATAACGTATTTTGTCAAAATACTGAGTTAAAAAAATAAAAATCTAGAATAACCTGTTCTAGTAAAAACTGGCTGTGGAGCTAAACCTAAGATGTACATTATCACTAAAAATTTCAGCGAAGGTAGAAATTCCAATTCGTGTCCTGTTTCCATGGCATTTCCCGTTCTTCTAAAACTTCCAAGCACGCGTTCACTATTTAGCAGTTTTCTACAAGCCATGTACATAAAGCTACGGCTCTCACAGGTGATCGATGAATTGAACACTCCAAACACAGTAAAAACCAGTGTGAACTCGGGCGATTTAACTCTGTAACCCGTCTAGCGCTGTAAGAACCAGTGTGAACTCTGGCACTCGGGGTTCCATCGTTTAACGCAAATCCAACACCATTCAAATTTGCATCGACAGCACGTCATGTGGTTGCACCCCGCTAAAACAACCAACACAGATAAAATTACGATCAGCAATATTTTACAAGACTGGATGAGCGGGGAGGGTGGGTAGGGAGGGAGGGGGGGGGGGGGTGATTAACTGCAGTTAGGAGCTGACTAAAGTCGCTCGCAAAGCTCTCCTTACCCAGCTCTTGCCCTGACGAAATCTACAAATCCACAAAAAGCCAGGGATGAGCGTGTGGATTATGCATAGAAAGAGGCTTTATTCTGCTGATACTCATGATATTTTGATGTGTTTGTTAGTTTGTTTTGTCTCGCTATGAACAAGTACGTTTGTTCAATGACCTAAAAAGCTAGAAGATAAAAATGTAAATGAGGTCTAATTACAATAAAATGGAATATTGCCTAGGCAACGGCTTTGAGGAACATCAACGAAACTTGAAGAACTATTCAAATGGCTCTAATGTTGCCAACCATGCGCATGCGCGGCAAAACAATCACTCCATTGATTTCGATAATGCTTGTGTCATTGACAAAGGCAATTACTGCGTCCGAAAAACACTAGAATCCTGGCACACCGCAAAAATCGTCGACGCGGATAATAACTCAAAACCGTTGCCTAGGCAATACTCCATTTTATTGTAATTAGACATCATTTACATTTTTATCTTCTAGCTTTTTTCACACGTCTTTTTGAGTTTTTATTCTCAAATTTTCGCACCCTCTTCGTATATATTTCCGTCCGCGCGTTACATTTTCCATTCGTTAAAGGCTATAGACTGATAGCCGAAAGCTTATGTTTTTAATTTTTAACCAGAGAAAGCTTTTTACTTCAATATGTCTTATCCTGGTTACAGCTCTTTTTTCACTCAAACTTCAATTGCTGATTGGACTATGTCCGTAGATGGGTTTGAAAAACACGTTCGACCAACGAGACTTTAATTCTGTCATCTCTTTTAATACAGAACACCTTTTTTAGCTCTTTGAAATCCAACAATATTGTTCTTTCCGAGGAATCCTAAAAATAATAAATTTGTACGGAGCGAAATTAAACACAGCTGATAGCGTACAGCGTTGTAAACAACCAAAAATATTGACGAGAAAACTTGCTAGACTTCTACAAGCTCTATGGGATGTAGAAAGCAAAAAAACTGCTCGATAATAACATTTACAATACCGATTTTCAAGGGTCGGTACAAAACGTGGACCTCCCCTTCTGGACCCCTTTTGGACCCCCTTTTGGACCCCCTTCTGGACCCCCTTCTTGATCCCCTTCTGGACCCCCTTCTGGAAACCGTTCGAGACCCCTTTCTGGACTCCTTCCGGATCATAGACTGTAAAAGTTACGAAATATAATCTAGCCATCATCTGTCACCCGACCGACCTGGTAAGAGGTATGGGTTTATTCCTGATTTGACGTCACAAACTGATTTGAATCGCCGCAAGTCTTTGTAAACATGCATGTGAATCAGTTTGTAACGTCAAATCAGGAACATTCCCTGCCTCTTACAAGGTCGGTCTTGTGACAGATGATGGCTAGATTATATTTCGTAACTTTTACAGCCTATAAAAAGTCAAGAGCTCCTTCGGTCTTTTCCGCTTTTTCGCCATTTTGATTGCATCATCTTATGCTTTCGGCTACCACCGCTGACGAAAAATATCGTGAGCATCCACACACGCGTTCGCGTCCACGCACGCGTTCGCGTCAGAGATGAAGGTAGGTAAAATGATTTTTCTTATGAATTTTTCTTTCTTAGAAATGTCGAGATTGTACTAATGCGAAATAACAAAAATACTCTTGCTTACCTTCAACTCTCATGGGAACGCGTGTGGATGTTCACAATATTTTTGGTGCACAAAAAATGGCACGCTAAAGAATTATCATTAAATGTTAAGCATTTTTTTAGCACTCAATTTACAAATGTTTAAGCAAAGAAAAAGTAAAGATAAGTTGAAGATCTCACAAGCTGTACCAGGTAATTATATTTTGGTTATATTGACGGGGATGGGGGTGGTCCGGAAGGGGTCAAGAAAGGGGTCCAGAAAAAAGGTCCAGATAGGGGTTCAGAAGGGGGTCCAGAAGGGGGGTCCACGTTTTGTACCGACCAGATTTTCACCTATCACTTCCACTCACCGTTGGACGCCATGTTGGACGCTTCGATTTCCCATATAAGGAGCATCTTCTGCTCGCTTAGTCCAATCAGCAACCGAAGTTTGATTCGAATATTTAAAAAAAGATCGCATTATTCGAAACGACTAACGCGTTCAATGTTCAAATAATCAACTCATTAATGTAATCTAGGGGGGTACTCTTGACCTGACTTGACTGTAATATATATTAATTTTGTAACGATGTGTAAATAAAATGGCAGAAAAATAAAATGAAACCGAATTATTGCAGCCCCGTCTCTCTCAGTTGCAAAGGAACAATATAATCGCAGGTGTGTCCTTACCATTTTTCTCCGTGTTTGTTTGACATCCGGGACACTTCTTGCAGATTCTCTCGATCACCTGTTTGGCCTCAGCGTCCCAGCGGGCGCGTCTGGCGTTTTCTGCGTCCACTTGGTATCTCTGGAAGAAAAATTGCGCGATCAGAACATAAGCAGTGTTCAATTTCCAGGTTTTTCTTGGAATATAAAGGAACACGCGATGGAACAGTCAAGACATGCGCGCCCAGTGGAGTTATAAAGACACGGATCAGTACGTACACAGTGCCCTGTACTTAAACAGCACCAGAGACGGCTTGAAAACTACTCCAGTGTAAAGTTGTTGAGCTATAAGAGACATATCTTTGCGAGGAAACACTTTGGTATTTTTGCTAAATGTTACGATTTTATTTTGTAATCGCTCTTCAGTCTTCACCTAAGAAATAAAAAACGCGCCGAGTGCATTGTTGAATTATATACCGTAAAGGCTCTATTAAGCCCCCCGTCTCTACTTAAACCCCCTCTCTAATAAGCCCCCCGTTTGGAAGTCGGTCTCTATTAAGCTCCTCATCCCCTTTGGGACACTGATGAGATTTTGTAATTAGTCCCTACGATTCCCTCTTACGAAATCCACTTTATGAGGCCCAGTTGGCTTGTTTTTAAACAAATATACACTCAAACACATAATACTGTTTGCTGCTCTGTATTAAATAATAAAGTTTCAATGCTGTTGTTTAAGTTTTGTACAAAAACTATTTTAAGACGAAAACGAAGTGTTTAAGATTTGAAATAAGCTCCCCGTCAATGAGGCCAGAAATTAAATAAGTCCCCCGGGAGCTTAATAGAGCTTTTACGGTAAGCACGCGGGAATTTTTATTTATTAATTAATTAATTTATTTATTTATTTATTATTTAGTAACTTCCATTTAGTGAAAATGACATTAAATTCACTAAATTAGGAGCTAACGAACGGACTCGAAGTCCCAGCGAGGTCAGCCCCCATAAATATATACTTATACAAAAACATACATAAACAAATACTAAAAATTAACAACAGTTCTTTCTATTAATTGAGCGACAATGAGGGCAGACTGTTTTCCATGTGTGAATTCTAGAAGTGTCAAAATTAGCGTTAAATTTACTGAAGAAGTAGTTAAATAGACGGTCTTTAAAGGTAGAGAGAGCTTTAGTTTCACGAATATCTAACGAAATATTGTTCCATAAAGGAACAATACGATTGAAAAATGAGTCACGAAATAAGGAAGTACGGACACGATTAGGTCGTAAATCTGAGAACACGAGAGAGGATACGGCAAGTGCTTCTCCCACTTCTCGAGCGTGCTTCAGTTAAAATTTCCAAAATGCTTATTACTCAACAATGCACGAGAAACATGTTTATTTCTGTTACCGGAAGTCAGTTGATGAAACTGAAGACACTCCAACCATACCTCGCCGCGCGTAGTTTTTTTCCCCAAACGATTTAACACTGAACAAAAGATAAGCGTAACTCAAACAATCAGTATACAACGAACCAGAGCGGTTTGTTCTGATGTTATCTACTCACACTGGGTCTAGCAACAGCTGCTGAGCCGGACTGGTTCTGACGACACGAATGGCCTCGTTCATAACGTTCCTTGCACTCTTTGCAGAATACCAGCTGAAATTAGTAAGACAAGCACGTTCAAGACGCCACTGAGACATGGCTTCAATTTAGTGTTAGGGAACTTAAGGATCTGCCACGACAACGGCAACAAGAACGGAGAACAAAAGCAATAGGTTTAATAAGAGAAATAATGGCTGTGGACGAGGTTAGCAAATTAAAATGACAAAATTCAAGGGCTTTTCGTTTTCTGGAAAACAGGAGCGCATGATGATGAATGCGTCCTTCTTTTTCTCATCTTCAACGGCCTTCGGATGACGAAACACACAGTGCTTTCATTGCCGATAAAGTAACATTCTCTTCCACAGAAGACTTCCTCCACCATTTGTAACAGTTCTCCGTCTACGATAACGGCGTTCAGACGTAAAAAGTAAGAAATTTTTTTACTTTTAGAGCTCAAAGATGAGTTTTTCGTGAGTCTGTGAGCTGACTAAATGATTGTACGGTCTACAAAAAAAGATTTAAGTCTTTTGCAAAAAAGCGAAGTATGTGGCAACAGGTCAGCGCTTTGTGTAAACCTTATTTTATATTCCTCTTCTTGTTATTATTTTTGTCCTTGTATTTGTAATAATTTTTGTTTTTATCATGTATCTGCCCCCCTTGTTCCCATTCGACTCGATTAGCCATGCAATTTTCGGGCGGGATTGTCATTACTAAATTTTCTTTTATTTCTCTTTTTGTAACATGTATTAAGAATTATAATTATATGAATAATAAAGAATTGCTGTGTGTCTTTGTGTTCTGTTTAAGAGCAATTCTCTGTAAGAATCAAACAAAGTGGGAAATGAAAAAGTTTGACCCCCCTACTCAAATTTACATGAAAGTAGACCTTCATGGGGGATGTTAAAAAATGACCATTATTGAGGTCAAAACTTAATTGTTGCCATGGTAACACCGAATGTTTGTTGATGCCTGAGAACCCAATTTTGAACTAGAAAACTGTTGTGAAAACTGCAAAATTCAAAACACTATTTCTCAAGTGCAATAAAAAACTACAACTTGAGACTTATACCAAATGTTAAACTACTACTCTAGTTTTTCTCCGTGTATGTCGCTTGTTATTATGTTTATTCTGCATAGAATAAACGGTGACTTAATTACACATTGTCTCCGCCATTTAATTTTGTAAGTGAAACTAGCAGTACGTTTCTCTCACTTCCTCCAAAAGTACATCAGTTCTAGAACTATAACTACATGGATAGTTTACAACAGACATTGTAGTTACTAAATTTGTAAAACTTTCTGCGGGGCGGGCTTATTTGGTTGTCAGGGCAATCAGCAAAAACAATACGAAAGTCAAGCTTCTTAAATTTTGCTGAAATTAACATTCCTTCAATTCGCTAAAAAAAAATAGAAGAAGACCGAGACAGCTGTCAGAATAAAAGAATATTGTCTGTTGATTAAACCTCTGATGAAAACAATCGTTTATGACCATGAATTTTGAAACAAACTGAGTCGAACTGGAGCATACTTTACGGTTTGGTCCATTTCTCCACTTGTTGACTCCTGTTGAAGGAGCTGGTTCTTTCCCCACAGCGGTCGTATTATTCATAAATCCAGTCTCTTAACCTTTTCTTCCAGCCTGTCTTGTTATTCATCTCCAGTAGCAATGCATTTCTTTACTTCTGCCCACTAAATTCAGGTTTGGTGGTACCAAAGCAAACCGACATGGACTTAACGTACGTGTAAGTTTCCACATTGGCCTTTTGTTGTACTTGTCAAACAGACTTCGCCATTCGCTCCATTCAAAACGAAACCGTGTGCTGGTAAACACTTTTGAGAAAGATTACATTAAATGAAGTTTTGAAGACTCGGAAATTCAAATCAAATACGACAAATCTTGTGAAGCATGTCGGCATCAGGTCAGCGGTGTTCATCAACATAGATGTTTATCAACGCATGCATTCAGGCGAATCGGATTTGCTTTTTCTCGTATGGAGATTTCCCGAGAGATTTGCTGTTTTGCTACTCCCTCACTCACTGCCTTGCATATGTAGCGAGGAAGAACTGTTTCTTCTAAGAGATTGTGATCGAGACATATCGAGCCATTGAAAAACTCACGGTCTCAGCAAGTGCAATGAAGATGTTTCTGATGAAATTGATTTATTACTTTGTCGTGGAGGTGAGTTGAATACTGTTTTTCTCTTCTAACAATCAAGCATGACAAACGCGTATCAAAAGGGTAGTCGGCAACTGGTATAAAAACTTTTTTAGCCGCACGCGACCAGATTCTAAGAATTTTGTGCGCAATTTTTTGCAACTTTTTCGTACTTCAAATTGGTTTTCGTAAAATAAGTATGGGACCGTATTAGTGGAAACGTGGACTTATAAATGCAAAGACCTGGATTGATGGCTTTTCAAGGGTCTTTTCCTCAGAATTGCTTGTTGTGAATAATAAGGTAGATTTTCTATCATTAAGGTTTAGCCGCATGCCATGTTTTTAAGAAATGCACAGTTTTCCCACGTCCTATATCCACTTGAACGGAAAAAGTTGTTTTTCGCTTTTTATAGCTCCAGGTTTTGCTTTAGGGTGTTTCGATGTAACACGTGCTGAAGGAACAACCTTAAAGATATGCAGTTATCATCGTGATCGACTGGGTATATATTGGAGAAGCAGACGGAGTACCTACCAAGTTCCTATAGGACTTAGTAATCATAAAGGCTCCAAAATGAAAGAGGATCGTTCTGTTTTGAAAAGGCACTCTGTCCTTATCAAGCAACTAACAGGAGCTATCGTTCCAATGGGTTCCGGTAAGAACAAACACATAAACTACAGTAAGAATCACAATAAAATGTAAAACCATCTGTGTAACAACGTAGCTACTTCAGATGTAGATAGTGACGTTTTATTAACCTGTTATAGTAATCACAATTGAATTCTCTGATGAAATGCGTGGGTGAAGAAATTCATTACAATTTGTGCAGGTCGTCATAAAACCCTTCACCACAAATCAAAATCATCAAAATCTGATTTCAGTGGTACCATAGCTACAGTCTCACTGAGATGCAAATTTGAGATTTATGATCCCACGTATAAAAGTGCGTGCATACAGAGTTCAAACAAGTGAAAGCGAGCCGCAAGTCAGAATAACCCTGACTGTGATAAAATGATTTAGAAGTTTCCATCTTTCAAATGTTAACTTTTTTCATTATGTTTACTGAGGAATGTCTAGGGAAGACAATTGTAACCAATCGCAGCCTATCTCCTAAGTACACTCACTTTTGGTCACTCACTGTGACCAAAACCGGTGAATTTCCTTAACTGTATCACTGCGCCGTTTTGCAGTGCCAGAGGAAAGTGAATTTTCATGGCTTGAAAACGTCTGCTTTGGCGATGGTGATTTTTCGGCCGTATTTCAAA
The DNA here is from genome assembly GCA_016490735.1 of Pachyseris speciosa. NCBI lineage: Eukaryota > Metazoa > Cnidaria > Anthozoa > Scleractinia > Pachyseridae > Pachyseris > Pachyseris speciosa. The sequence goes on along the minus strand of JAEMWC010000566.1, from coordinate 23,205 downwards.
GAAGGGCACAAAGCAAGATAACGGCTTATGTGTCAGATACGAAACAAACTAGAAGGCTGGAAAAGAAGGAAGACCGCGATTTTAGTGACAGCACATCCCAGTGCTCAGATTCCAGTGACAGCAGCAATCAACTTCTGCCAAAAAAATTTTCTTTTCCGGAGAAGGGCTGCACAAAGTCTTTCGTGCGATATTCCTCACTCGAAAGACACTGTGAGTACAGAATGCATATCAGGTCTCTGGAAGAAGTCACCCTTCAAGACAGAGCTAAGTTAAGTTATGCGCAGCATTTAGAAGAAGGCCAAACTAAGGAGCTCTCCAGTGTTAGTCTGAGCGGTGACCCTCATTCCCCCTTGCTGAGTATGGGCTGGGCGTTAAAGTCGAAACCTAAGACTGCAAGATTCAGTGAAAAGGAGAAGTCCTTTATTGAGAGTACGTTTTTAGTTAGGATAGAAATCAAGAAGACCACAGGTGAAGAAGTCGCGAAGAAGATGCGCAAAGCTCGAGACGCTAACAATCAGTGATTGTTTTCGATTGATGAGTTCCTTACACCGTCGCAAATTTCTTCTTACTTCTCTCGCTTTGCGGCAAAAAAAAAGCAACTCAGCGAGTCAGAATATCAGGCACATAAAAACGAGGATATGCTACTTGAGGTAAGAAATGATCTTATGAAATGGGCATCCACTGGTGCACGGAGGTCTTCAGCTGTACCAAATGACGAAAGAAGAATTACCCTCGCTAAAAATGACAACGCTTAAAGCCATCTGCAAAGAGTTCGATGTGCACATCTCAGGACAACGAAAGGAACCCTTTGTAAACGGTGTTGTTTCTATTGTCGAGAGCTGCAGCTGCAAAGCTGCAGCAGACAGTGTAGCTGATAGAGCATGTACTAGCTACCTAACGCAGGTTCTTTTACACTTAGCATAACAAGAAAATTTCGTTGATAAGAACAAAGCCGATTTTTGTTTGTTTCTCTGTTTTTTGTTGCTGTTGTTTTTATTTTTATATTGCTATTAATTATATTACTAAGGAGCTGGAAGAAATTGTACTTGAAAGAAGGATATACCCGTCAATCAACCACTGACATGTCTTGAAATGAAAGCATATAGGTATGCAAGCTGTATAAAATTGAAAATAAGAATTGAAAATAGCTATTCCTTCATTTATCTTTAATACAGTGTATTACTTTGATTGACAAATTGTGTTTTTTCGGTGTTATTTATAAAATTTTTGCTGCGAAAAAATAGTATGAGCTCGAGAACAAATTTTCCTGTTTTTCTTCTATCAGAGAATGTTTGTGCTACTGTGCATGGACCAGGAGGAAGATATCGAGTCGAAAACTAAACAAAAATCTGATCAAATTAATGTAAATTACTTGTGCCATGAACAACTTACGTCTAAGGACACGTTGTTGAACAAAACATAAAGTAAGAAGTCTTCTGGTAAACACCGCCGACCTTTAATCTTCCATGGCATAAGGTTATTTTCGCTTCCTCGCTTCAACCTTGAAGACAATTGTTTTCTTCCATCTATGCTCCATAAATTGGGCTAAAATCATTGGCTTCTTGAAATTTACTCTAGATCATGCATTTTTTCATTGTTTGGAGCGAATGGTGACGTCTGATTGAGGAGTACAGGAAAGCGAGTCGAAAAGCGGAGAAATGGACTAAACTGTAAGGTAAGCTCCAGTTCGACTCAGTTTGTTTCAAAATTCATGGTCATAAACGATTGTTTTCATCAGAGGTTTAATCAACAGACAATATTCTTTTATTCTGACGGCTGTCTCGGTCTTCTTCTATTTTTTTAGCGAATTGAAGGAATGTTAATTTCAGCAAAATTTAAGAAGCTTGACTTTCGTATTGTTTTTGCTGATTGCCCTGACAACCAAATAAGCCCGCCCCGCAGAAAGTTTTACTATTTTAGTAACTAAAATGTCTGTTGTAAACTATCCATGTAGTTATAGTTCTAGAACTGATGTACTTTTGGAGGAAGTGAGAGAAACGTACTGCTAGTTTCACTCACAAATTTAAATGGCGGAGACAATGTGTAATTAAGTCACCGTTTATTCTATGCAGAATAATCATAATAACAAGCGACATACACGGAGAAAAACTAGAGTAGTAGTTTAACATTTGGTATAAGTCTCAAGTTGTAGTTTTTTATTGCACTTGAGAAATAGTGTTTTGAATTTTGCAGTTTTCACAACAGTTTTCTAGTTCAAAATTGGGTTCTCAGGCATCAACAAACATTCGGTGTTCCCATGGCAACAATTAAGTTTTGACCTCAATAATGGTCATTTTTGAACATCCCCTATGAAGGTCTACTTTCATGTGAATTTGAGTGGAGGGGTCAAACTTTTTCATTTCCCACTTTGTTCGATTCTTACAGAGAATTGCTCTTAAATGCGTGACGTACGGAAAAACGATTCACCTCGGATTGCTCCTAAAACTTTTATATTACATCCTAAAACCATGCATTTAGTAAACTCTCAGAGTCACAACACATTCATCAGCTAAACTGTCAAAGCTCTAGTCTTTCGCATCGTCTCACTGCGGATAAGTCTTCCCAAATCGTCCCTTGTACACTTACATTACAGCTGGTGCACGTGACAGACCTCATGTTATCCTCAAGCAAAAGTCCCATTCCACATTCGCGGCCAGGACACAGGACACCTCCCATCTTCAACACAAACTCCTCGGTCCCAAACCTCTGGTATCGTTCATACTGTAAGAGAAAAGCTTAATCAAGGTCTATTTTACTCGAAAATCAATAATTACAACAAGTTACCAACAACAACAATTTTTTTCAGGCTTTATTTTCACTACTACTTAAGTAGTATTCATAACTGCGATGATTCATACATTCATTTCTTTAATCCACAGTTCAAATATATACATCGATAATTGGATGGTAAATAATAGGCTGAAACTAAATCAAGATAAGACTGAACTTCTTCTTATCAGCTCAAGATATCGTCCTAGACCTCCTTTAGAGTTCCTACAAATTGGTAATGCCACAATTGCTCCCACATCTTCAACTCGTAATCTTGGTGCTATTTTCGATCAGTGCTTTAACCTTGTAGAACATGTGAAAGCCATTTGCAAGTCTGCTCACTATCACATTAGGAATATTGCCAAAGTTAGAAAATACCTCACTGAGAATAGTGCTAAAACTGTGGTGCATGCTTTCATCACGTCTAAATTGGATAATTGTAACTGTATTTTATATGGCCTCCCGCAGCATCTACTTTCTAGGTTACAATCGATTCAAAATGCAGCAGCCCGTATTGTAACGCATACCCGAAAATTCGATCACATTACCCCTGTTTTGATGAAGCTTCACTGGTTACCGGTTCGATATCGCATAATGTATAAAATTCTTTAATTAGTTTTTAAATCACTTAATGGCGCAGCACCTGAGTACATTTCAAATCTTATCAAATACAAAACACAGTCACGAACTTTAAGGTCATCATCAAAGCGACTCTTGGCCACCCCGACAGCTCGATTGAAAACATATGGGGACCGTGCTTTTGCCGTGGTGGCCCCTAAACTGTGGAACACTCTCCCATTGGAATTAAGATTGAGTAACTCTGGAAACATTTTAAAGAAACGTTTGAAAACTTACCTTTTTAAAATTGCTTTTAACCTGTAAATAACATTTATTATATTCTAGATTATACATAGTATTTTTTATTCTTTTAATATTTTATTTCATGTGCACTGAATTTTTTTTTAACTTTTTAATGTAAAGTGCCATGAGCAAGTAGTGATAATGGCGCTATATAAATATTTTATTATTATTATTATTATTATTATTATTATTATTATTATTATTATTATTATATGATTTTCATATATTCATTCTCAACTACAAGTTAGTTTCTATCATAATAAACGAGACGATTAAAGTTATAAGTTTGATGATCCTCACCCCTCCGTGCTCTCAGAGCGGACACACTCGGATAAGATAGATAGATAGATAGATAGATAGATAGATAGATAGATAGATAGATAGATAGATAGATAGATATAGCAGCCCAAGGGCTGAATTGCGTATTTACAAACTAATTACATGTAATTATATACAATAAATACCATTTAAAATTAGCAAAATGAATAATATATAAAATTTCAATTAAAAATAAAAATAACAATAATAATAGATTATGAGCTAGAAATATTCCTATCGCGTGATAGCTGATGAGGGTGCTTCAGATAATCACTTATCAGACTGTTACCAGTCCTTTTCTGGTTACTGGGGAGCTCACGCTAATAGCGCGGGGAGACTGGCGAAACCTTAGGCGAAACCTGAAGCGAATGCACTGAGGGTAGCCTGGACCTCTCTCCAGTCTCTGTACGTCTGTACGCTCTCTTTTTTTCCTCGCCCCAGTCTCACCGCACAGTTGCTCACCGCTCATTATTGATGGATTGGGCTTCGATTTTCTAAAAAGGCCGGACTACCAGCATTCCACCCTAATGGCCTCGGGGCGAACGTCCGGCAGTCATACACTACTTCGTCAATAGCCAACAGCCGTCTTGATATTCAAATAACCACCCAGGGACTGCGAAAAAACAGCACTGATATTTCTGACGCATGCTAAGCAAACTTAATCTTGGCAAAGGCATGGAAAGCCAAAAGAAAGACAGACCTACTAACCTGGTCTTCTCGAAGAACACGGAAATGATGAGCCTCGGGGAAAGCGTTTGTACAGCTGTCTAGAGGAAAGTACAACAAGGAAAGTGTTGGTGGCACTCATGGTATACAGCCAGATAACACTTGCAAACATCCTATTATCATGGACAGTCGACGCTCAAGCAAAATTATTCGAATTGTGAAAAATTCGCCGTTTTCAGCCACAAGAACGACAAAGCAAACGAGACAATTTTTTTGCGATCAATTCTGTGTGCGCATACATTTGCTTGTATATTGAAAACACAAATGGTTGTACAGTAAACTCACACTTTGTGCATGGATTGCAAAAAAGGAAGAAAAAACAGAAATCACCCAAAGACGTATTCTGTAATAAGCGTTTTAGGGAAATAGAAAATCAATTAAAATTGATCAAAACTGCATATAAATTATTATTGGTCTGAGAACAACTCTGGGTTACGGTATGTGGCATATCGCATACCACATCGCACTCCGAACGGAGCTGTAAATGTTTATTATAAACGCGCGCCAGTCTTAGTATCTTTATTTTAAATTGCTTCAAGGTAAGCAACTTTGAGTCATATTTAGCAATTTTGATAGTTTTTCCTCTTAGTTTACTGTTTTACTGCTTCAACCTTTGGGTAGACGAATCGACTGAAACGTGGGTACGAATCGACTCTAAACGAAACAGCTTGACCGCTTACCAAACAAAGCCCTCTAAGCCAAAAATTCAATTTAACAGGGCCAATAAAGCTTCCTCCTTCTTCTTTTCAAATTTTCCCAATCTCTTTGAGCAATTCCTAACAAAATTTTCCGTAAAGGTATCTCGCTGTTATGAGTCCAAGAGTCAAATTACCATATGCAAAATCATGAGTGCAGATTGATCGAATCACAGATCGGATCTCGCTTACGTCACGTTAAAAAACAAAAGACCATTGTTTTTGAATGCTATTCGTACGGCTTGAGTTGCCAGACTACAGCCAGCTCAGAGACAGAAAAAAACCCTGGCTTGTTACGGGATCAACATTTGATCAGGCGACTTGAAATAAATAACATCAAGGAATAACAGAATTGGTGTGAGCCATTTTGGTTTGAGCTATCGAAGGAGATTCAACTCTAAACACGCGGATGAACTTTAAAAGATTATTCTTTCAAGCGAGTCGAACGAGTTTCAATGCTGTTTATGGTTTGAGCGCAACAAGAATCGAATTCACTCGAACAGTCACAAGGAACGAAGATTACTTTGGGCAAAGGACAACGCTGAACTGAACGACAACATAACACAAACAAAATTATGTGAGTATCATTACTTTAACCTTAAAGAATATTTAGATATCGTAGAAAGCGGCGGAGATAACGCCAATTTGAGACAAGCTCGAATCTCGAATTGGCATCCATTTGTCGCATTAATTAGTTTGCTTCAAACGTTGGATCCGATGCTGTTTGTAGCGTTTGGATCCACTCTCGTCTCGAAACCATCGATTATTTTCGAAGCTGTAGCAAATAATGTTAATTTTGAATTGCATTCGAGAGCAGTTTAGTGAAGAGGAGTTTTTTCATAGCCGTTTAAAATGAAATTTTGTCTCGATTTCGCTTTCAAGGCAGTGCAAATAGAAACAAAGATAGGCATATATTTCAATCTTTGTATCTTGTATTTTCACGTTTCTGTGGTTGAAGAAAGGATAGCAACTGTGTTTGGTTCTTCAGTCTAAGGTTTCCATTTGTGCCTTGATACAGTGGTTTATGGTCGTCTAAATTCTTCGTGTTATGAAGCTAAAACAGCTCTCTTGCGATTCGCGGGATGAATTTTGATTTTTGCGTTCACTGAGTGACCGCCAATGATCTGGCAAGCATAAGGTTAAATGGTATTAAGTGTTGGCTAAATCTCGACTGTCAGATGAAAATTCCGCGGTTTCAAGTTTTCAGCTGATAACAAATCCGAAATGGTGAAATTCTGATAAAATTGTTCCGGGATTATATTCCTATATTCCTGTTCGAGGGAACTTGTCTTAGGGCGGGTTTTTAGAGTATCCAAACTGTTTGAGTTTAAAACTAGAAAACAAGATGAAGCCGGCTTAAAATAGCTGACCTTAACCATCTATAGCCCTTTGTTTGGTGGGCGTATTGGTGAAAGGATTTTTTTCGTATGGGGCTTTTCTGATTTATTGGGGAGGGGAGGTTTCGTTAGGTAATGAAGGCAGAGGTGCTATGGGTTTAACGCAGGTAGGAGCCCATAAGTAAGCCAACTGACTGTAAATTCTGTTTAAAAGTTCTTTTTTCTGGTAGCAATATTCTTAATTTTCAGAAAAATTACGCGAACAGTAGCCTGTTTCTGTCTACTCCATGTCTAAAGGAGATTAATCGAGATTTTTCATTTATCCTAATAGTAAGTGTCAACATTACGTGAACGCTGTTGTCTTGGATAGCTTTCTTACTCACATGGGACCCACTTTCAGAAAAGCCTCAGCACAAAACTAACCGAGTTTTAATCTCCCACAATAACAGCCTGAACGGTTACCATGGCTACCGGATCTCACATAAGTACGATGCCCGTGGGGGAGGAAGAGAGGAGCACTGTGGTCCAAATTGAGGTGCCTCCTCAACACCAAGCGACAATATCCAAACCGGAAGAGAATGAAGAGGAAGTTGGAGGAACAGTAAACTCATCCCGGTGGACTGAGGGAGAAACAACGACTTTGTTAGGGTTATGGAGGGCAAACTACCGACTGATCAAAGGCAAGAAGAGAAATTACCAGGAGTGGAACATGATAGCGAGGGAGTTCAACAGGCGAGTGGCGCACTGCTCGCTTGGTCCCAGGACAGGGAACCAGTGTAAAGTGAGAATCAAGAATCTTCTTGCTGAGTACAACAGGACAAAGGATCAGCTGCCACATTCGTTTCCGTATCACGACATCTTGAAGGATATCTTAAAAAACAAAGGTGCGCCATTTAATCAGGGTGAAGTCGTGCGCATCAATATTCCCGCGGAGCTGGGTCCTGTTGTGATTGATAGCTCCGTCAGTACACCGCACATCAATATACCGCCTGATAACCACACAACCAAACCCTTGCGTTCCATTGCACCAGCACCCCCGACCACGCCCCTGAACGCTCCCATATCAACTCAGGTGGGACAGTTCGCAGTACCGGTACAGATCTACAACGAGGGAGTTCCACAGAACACCCCTGCGACAACAGTTCAAGGAGCATCCGCGCCACAAAACGGGAACAGCGACGACGAGTCATCTGATGACGAAAGTTACACCGAAGAAATGGTTCCAAGTAGCCATAAGCGACCACACTGGAACAGCACATTGAATGAGCCTTCACCAGTCAGAAAAAAACCCAGGAAAAACCCCAGACCAGTTAAAATGGGACAGAGACGTCAAAACGATTTGAGCATGATTGGGATTTTGCGGGAATTCTTGGAAGACAGTCGTAAGAGGGAAGAGGACTTGTTCAAGAGAATTCTGCAACAGCAGCTGGAAGCGGAAAGCAGATACCAACAGTTTACATTGGATGTGCTAAAGGAGATCGGAAAAATGTTCAAGAAAGAGTGAAATTAAGATGATACATGGCGTGTAACTTGTATTTTGAATACCTTTATGTCTGTATCATAAAAAAAAAAAAAAAAACAAGCGAAAGAGACGGAACACAAGTAAACGTTCTTTCTCCCAAAGGTTGTGTTTAAGACAACGTTTGATTTGCGTTTGTTTGCGTTGAATCTTTGACATTTACCAACTAAACTTGATCGTTCAGTAGTTTTGTTTCAGCACACTTTCATTGGCAAAGAATTTATAGATCCACTCAGCTAAACAAACAAAATAAATGAATAATAAAACGAGACTATTTTTATAGGCACCAGCTGGGTAATAAAACCAAACACAATGGAGAATCAGAACAGTGAACTTCCCCTGAAAACTAAACTGTGAAATTGCGCTAACACAGACTTCAAGATCAAATCACTGAAGTTCCAATTTTTGTTGTTGTTTCTTTTCGTTATCGCAGTGGCCACGGTTACAGAATTCGCCCATGAACAATACAGTTTATACGCAAACTAGACTAGAAATATGTAATATGTATGCGTTTGGTTTATTGTTAATTTTGAAATAATAAATTCATAAAAGGAAAGCTTTGCTGCTGTTGATTCATATGATGTCGTTGCTGACTTTTTTACTGATCAAGTCCAAAGCAATCCCAGTGTTCAAAGAGTTAAAAATAATTTACAAAGCCAGTATGTAAATGAGCAGCAATATTATAAGGGGTCAAATGGAGTAGTTATCCACACGAGAACGCGGCGTGGGCTACGCGCGAGGAGAGTACACTGGGCGTCCCACGCGCATTGTTGCGCATGCGCCAGTTGGGCAAAGTAATCCCACCTGAGCTGCCCGGACATGGCAGAGTATATCCATGGTCATCATTTTGTACAAACTGTCTGTCATTCAGTTTTGTTGTGCAGTAAATTTCAAAACAGTCCAAGCACACGGCATGTCCATCTGCGCAGGGGAAAACTAGAACGGGGTCCCTGTGAAACAACAATAAGGTGATGGGTCAGCAACCTTCGGCTCAGAAAAACACAGGAAGACCAAGATTACTGTACGAGCGCAATAATACATTAGGAGGTCGGCTATTCGATAGGTTGGAAGATTTCGCAGGAGTCTCATAATATTGTTGACAGTAGTTATTTCGACACCTTCCGTCTTCTATATAGTCGATTTTTTTTATTGATTTTTTAAATTCAAAGAAAGGAGTCAACTCTTAAAATAAAATAAAATAAAATAAAATAAACAAATCGACTTTGTCCCTGACAAACCCACAGCCCTCCAAATTTTGGATCGACTTCGAAATTGGAAATGTTGGTTTTTGAGGAGAAGGGAAAATCGGAGAACCCGGAGAAAAACCTCTCGGAGCAAGGACGAGAACCAACCACAAACTCAACCCACATATGACGCTGAGTTCGGAAATCGAACCCGGGCCACATTGGTGGGAGGTGTGTGCTCTCACCACTGCGCCAACCCTGCTCCCTTGCCAGGTACAATTGCCCTAGAAATCCTTAAGACTGTAAAAACATGTTACCATGGTGATACAATAAACTTAGGCTATGGACCTTAACAGTCACTGATGAACCTATCACGAGCCTCCAGGTCTAACGTACCATATATCTCGGTGTCGAATGGACGCTGACAGACGGGCTGACCACTTATTCCAAGAAACGCCCTGGATAAGGAAACCTCTTAAGAGGCTGTAATGTGCCTCTGGGTGTGAAGAAGGTAGATGTTTATAGGTGAAAAGTTTCTACAGAAAATATGCATAGAGGTCACAAATTGGTTGCCATGTACTCACTTAACTTCTGTACACGCTAAACAAGGGATATCTCTGGTGTTTGAACGAATTAAACGAAGAGCCACACATCTGTCTCCCTCGGCGGCCGGGTGCCTCGCACATTTGAAGTAGAACACCTGGACGGAGAAAAAAAGTAAAAAAAGAAGTGTTTTTTCCCCTATGAAAACCTTATCTGTTCATCAAGAGGGCTAAAATGGAATTGTAATTCTTCTAAACAGTAATAAGTTCTAGACTCTGCTCAATTTACTTCAGCTGATAAAACCAAACCAATGACACAGCACTGTGTCTATAGCCACCATGTCCCCTCTAGGCTTTGTGTCTTTTCTGATAGAAAAACGTATGTGCCCCCAAGTCCCAAAGTATTTTTAACTCATCCAATTTACTCTTTTGATTGCAGTGCCACACGCCAGAAATTTCAACTTTTCACCACAACCCTACATCTGAATTTGCAAGGTTGCTAAGAGACATTGCACTGAAGTTAACTCATGGGTGCTCCTGTCTAGTTTCATCAGAGTTCATATCAAATTGATCAATCATACAGCAATATCGCCTTCACATCCGGGTTTTTTGCATGATCCTCTGATCCTTCCTGGCTTCAACACATCATCCCAGCTGCTGGGGTCCTGAGAAAAAAATTAATGCAAATGAAATGAAAAGAACAGTCTGAGTTAAAAATACAAGCTTGTGTCTCTCACTGGGTCAGCATGGAAAAGTGTGACACTGAGGAGGAGGCATGAATTGTTTTCCATTTGCAATCACCAATCACACTAACCTGAATCTTAACGCGATCCTTATCATAATCCTAAACTTAACCTTGATCCAAACTGTACACCTAATAAGGAATGTAAAGCTAACCATACACCTACTATTCTTAGCCCAATTCTTAACACAAAACTGACCAAGAAACTAGAAACCGCACTCCACTCTCTCCTCAGGCCACTACCAATCACTATACATTGTTTTCAGTCCCAGTCTTATTCAGTTTTGAGCTTCCCCTGTGGGAGGTTACCCCTGACATTAGAACATGACATTGACAACAGAAACAACTCCCATCAATCTGCAAGTACAATGTAATGGATTTAACACTCAAGCTACCAACACACAAGCTAAAATCAAACAGTCCAGTGACTTCAACTTTTAACATAATTTGTTTGATAGATAAGGGAATGCATGGTGCCTGTACTATTTTTCCTTCCTTCTTTCTTCTTTTTTTTGTAGGGGGAGGGGGGGTGGGGGTGGGGGGGTGGGTGGGCTACAGACTACAGTTACCTCTTTGAATTCTTGTAGAATTCTTGTAGGCTGTAGTGTACATTTAGCTTTAAAGCCAAGAGGCACTGTATTGTGATGCTTGGGTTTGAATTGGATGAAGAGAACCAAAGCTTACACACTCTGAAAGCAGTCAGTGTTTCAGTGAACTCTGAGTTCTTCAACAGTAGTACAAAGCCATGTGACATGCAAACAACATCTCCAGCCATATATCAGAGGACTTAGATTAAAAATTACAGGTAGATTTTAATTCCTTAATTAAATAATTACCTGATACAGAACCATAGCACCTTCACGGCACTGTGAACAGCAAACTCTGAGCTTTCCTGGGGTGATGTCTTTACAAGTCTTGCAGTACACAAAATATTGTGCCTGACGCTGAGAAGCAGATGCTACAAAATAACCAAGAAAAAAGGCAGCTGGTTATAGACAACATGGGCCAACAGGGTACCATATAAACAGCTAAAGTTGCACTTCATATCTTAAATAATGATCTTCCTGGTCGTAGATAAAAAGCCAAAATACCAGTAAGGAAAATAATATAATAAAGTGTGCATGCTTATCGGGCTATTCTGGTCACTCCTGGTTAGTTTAGGAACACCGGTAGGTGAATGCACAGAAGAAGTTTTTCAAAAGAACAGATATTATAAAAACAGAATGCTCTTGGTACATGTGACCCACGACCAGTGCACAGAATAGTGTGGACCAAGCATCTGAACCTAGCCTCTGTGGTTATGTCACAGGCACAGCAGGCCACACAACACTTTCCCACCAATTTCCCCCCTCGGAACAATGCATACCGGTATTATGCTTATTTTAAGTAAACTGTGTTCTGGTCTTTCTGTTCATTTTGTTTTCTGGAGCACCGTGAATCAAATGTTATTGTGCTTATTCCAAACCTAGAGTAGAACATTATTAATACATTGCCATTGCCATTGCCAATGTATAGTGAGCTATGTATAGTGAGCTATTCTGGAATAGTCTTGACTAAAGAACATGCTGTTGGCATGGCAATACTACCTGGGGTTGGATACTTTTGATAGCACAAGTAACTGATGGTCTGGTTAAAAGTATCTAGTATAACAGGTCAAAAATATACTGTTCCTGTGTGACTGCATATAATAATAATAATAATAATAATAATAATAATAATAATAATAATAGTAATAACATTATGGCATAATGGAATATTACTCTAGTGCATAAAGACACACGGGAATGGACACTTATTGACACAGCTGTGCCAGCGGACCAGAACATCACCAGGACTGAGGAGGAGAAGGTTGAAAAGTACCAGGAACTAGCATTGAAATCAGAAGGATTCATGGAGCTTTGAAAGTCACAGTAATACCTATCGTGATTGGTGCTCTTGGAAGCATATCATAGTGCAAAGACCTGGTTGGGTAAGCTAGATGTACCTGACTTCCTTGGAAGTGTACAATTACCAGCCATTCTTGGAACTGCTCACCTGTTGGAGAAAGTGTTGTGTCTCTAAGCTATGGGGAGTTGCTGAGACACAATCAACATTACCCAGTAGAACACCCGACAACTGGAGAGAATCAAATAACATAATAATAATAATAATAATAATAATAATAATAATAATAATAATAATAATAACAATAATAATAATAATAATAATAAAATACATCTTTTAAGAGGAGGCCTCCAACAATAGAAAGTGGTTTTCAGGGGGGTGGGGCTCTACAGAGGTAGGTGGGTTTTTCTGCACACCATAATGGCAAAACAAAAACATATACATGTAGTAGCATATCAGTAAGGGCTGCAAAGTGGTTTGAATGTGGATGAAGTACAAAGTAATGGCCAATTTTCATACCTCCACTTGCTGCAGCTGCAGCAGCTCCTTCTGGCTCATCCTCTTCTCCAACAGTATCAAGACAAACTTTGGACAATGGAACCGCTAAGCCCTTTGCTGATCTTGCAGACCAACGACCACCACGGACAGCATGAATTACACTTTGGTTAGGAATGTCAGCATCCTGATAAATGTCAAAGTGCACAGTGATCAGTTCGATCACTGTTGAGTGTTCATAGCTCAAACCTTCCTTGACCCACATCCACCACTTCTAAAACCCATTTTCTGTGGCATAAACCAAGTTAAGCTTAATGCTTGCTGTTGTGTCAAGTCAGAGAACAGTGGCTTGTAATATGATTGACTGATTGATAAATCTTTATTACTCAGGATACTGTAAGTATACCGAGTTTTAAAATGTGTCAGATTTCAGTCTTGTTTTCTTTATTTTTTCCTGTGCAGCAAAATGCACAATACAATTACGTTCCGGTGTTTGCATTGGCCAATGCACAATAGCAGGCACGTGGCAGTGTGTTCATTGGTTAAAGCAAACCACATAGTCTAAAGTTGTTTTCGTAATGTGATACCTTCCATTTAATACATGGCTGCAAGTGAAAACTCAAGGTTAAATAATCCACTTCGACCACCAGAACAAATTTTCCTGCACATATCTTTGTAAAGTTGTGAAGCTAGATTTTAATACAGTACAGACTGTCTGCGTGAAAAGGTTTGCTGAATTTAAGACAAGGTTGGAAGCCTCGCATGTGCTGTGAGTATCGACTCGAATTAGAATGTTGTGATAGTTCTATATTTAGAAAATCAAAAGTTGTTTTAATGCAAACTTTTTTTTAATATCATGTGATCCAGATTATACCACAACTCAATCGCTGTGACAGTTCTATATTTAGAGAGAAGTTTGCGAATTTTTGGTTTTCACGTAGCGTCAGAAAAAAAAACTGAAATTAAACATTTAGATTTTTTACCTTCATCAGGTAAATGACATTTTAAGCCAAGTAACACGCTTTGTTTTGAAAATAGAGCAGTTTGAATTTCAAATTCTTTTTACAATGCGTGACATCTGGATTGCTTCTGAGAAACCTGTCACATACACGGAAATGATTCGCCTTGTGTTTTGAGTTTTGGATATCCAATATGTTAAGAGAAGTGTCTATGCGAATGTTTTCAAGCTTTGCAGAGAGAAAAAATGTTTTGAGAGAGCCAAAGTAAACTCCAGATGTTGCCACTTAATTTAGAAGTAAACAACAACAGCTGACAACGAATATGGATGGCAACTCTCAAAACAGTTTAACACGCTTTGCTCGTATGTGAACAAAAGGCCTTATGTGAACCCAAAAGCAAACAACTAGCTGGATAGTTTCGAGAATCAGTAAGTGTGCGTCCGGCTTCTGCAGCACAAAAGTATCTGGTGAGTTAACACTCAGAGCATCTTGTTGATAAATTAAACCAAACACTTGCAGACATACATGAATCTATAAAGTATTATTTTCCTTACAAACATTAAACTTAAAAGCTAAAAAGACATCCATTTACAAAGCAACACTTTTAAGTGCTTTAAAAAGCCTTCATGCATGACCATGTTGATGTAATGATTGCAATAGTGTTAATATCTAGTCTTGAAAATGATCTAATGTTGGCTGATGACTTGCTAAATAAACTGACAAATAAATGCTTCTGATTTTGGATTTTTAAATACTTGACAGCAATCTTGCAGCCATACCCTGTCTAGGACAGGTCCAGACCACTATTAGGGCAGACTCGCTTGAAATTATTATATGCCCTGTTGGACCAACATACCCTTTACAGTGGCACGTCCCAGTATAGGCCATATAGGAGAATACCCCCTACCCCAGGCAATATAATGAAGGTAATGAAGTACTACAATACTACAGATGTGCCTGAATATGATCATAAAAAGGTTACTTCTAGAACTACTGCATGTTGACTTAATTTCCCTGAATACAATGAAAGAGTTTTAGAGAGAAAGTAAGGAAATCTAAAAATGAAGCAGCACCTGGAGCTTCAGGTCATCTCTGAGTTCTCGACCAGCAAAAATAATTCTAATATCTTTGGGATCCACTGCTTGTCGTTCACCGATCTCCTCTTTTAATTTTGACACATTCCATTGTGGATCCACTTGCACTGGAATATTTGTGTTGGAATTGTATCTTACAAATATTGGAAGCTTTGGGCGTCTCCGTGCCGATGCCATTATTAAGCAGTTTAAAACACCCTTTTAAACAACAGAAAAAAGCCAGTCACTATGTGAACAAATAAATACCGGTTCATAAGTACACATCAAACAATTCACATGACTCACAGGCAAACTGATGGCTTTGAACATGATAACAAGCTATAAGGAGCAAATAACTATTGTTACCTATTTGCTATTATTTTGGGCAAACTCCCTTTTTGTTGGTTCTCTACTCTGCTCCGAGAGGTTTTTCTCCGGGTACTCCAGTTTTACCCTCTCCCCAAAGACCAACATTTGATTTGACATGATTTATTTAGAGTTGATTTAATTTAGGCACTGTTTACACGGACGCAGTTTCATTTGTAACCGCATCGGTTTCTATGCGGTTACGCCTTTCGTTTACATGGCGCCGGTCGAGTTCGTTATCAGAACCGGAACGCTTTGAAAAGTGGAGCGTTTTCAAAATGATACGGTTTCATTGGTCGTGTAAACGGCGAAACCGCATCGATTTAAAAACGGTTACTTATTTTGGTGTGAAATTGGCTGGCTTGTGAAAGGTAATTTTGTGAACCTCGCACGGAGTGCAGTGCTTTTTGGCACAATCACAATTTAAGTTCGATTTTTCAGCTTTCATATGTTTTTACTCTCTATAAACCGAGAGGCATATCGTAATAACAGGCAGAGATGTCTTGAAATGTTGACTTTTCCGTCGATACGCTCCAGAGTAACGAAGAGAAAGCAAAACAACGATTCTGGATTCGGCCTGGGAGAACTCGAGTTTGATGGGACAACTTTTTGGACGGTGTTATGCTCCCAGAAGAATGCCTGAGAACGAGATCGTCATGACGTAAACGGTTGGATAGGTTCCGTGTAAACACTTCGAAACCGTGTCGTTTATGTTGCGGTTTCGAGGTCATGAAACCCCGCGTCCGTGTAAACGATGCCTTAGTCTCCCCAATTAGTAGAGCATCTGTGCTCGCCTTAATTAATAGATTTGAGACATATAAATTGATTATTGTCTACGTACTACTGCAGGCAAGACAAATGCTGCAAACCTACAGTACAACATCCATTTTATCTCGATCGAAGGCCTGAAAAACAGCGAATTCAGCTCAACTGAACTACCCTCACGATCTAGGATTTCACAGAATTACAGTCCAATCCATTAATTTGTAGCCACAGAGTAAAATTCACTTACCTCCCGATCGCGAAATAACAACTGCTGAAATCTCCAAGGCAGTCAAATGGGCAAAGACGAGAAGGGATTGGCGACGAGGAAGTTTTCTTGACCAATAAGCATAAGATACGTCACCGCGGGATTTATGAAAGAAGCAAGAAGCCGCCATATTTTGCATTACCACCACTCAGCCATCTCCCGCTATCGCAGGTTTACAAAATTAGCGCCTGTCCGGGCGTCTCTCATCGTCAACCGCGGTATTAACTGAATTTCTACAGTTTGAATTCAAGGTAAGGCTTTAGAAGTGTTTTTGAGTGCCTTCCGTTCACCTTTTCTGTAGTTAGGATGACGGTAAAATGGGTTCATATTTCGAACATGCCACAAGATGGGCTGAAGATTGTGATAATCTGATCGGTTTACGGTCACTTCGTTCCATGGTCAGATCGTTCCAAGTCAGATCGTTCCACAGTATAAACTTATTGAGATCGTTCCATAATAAAAGTCAGATTTTTCCCACGAAAAAGTCGTTCCATAGGAAAACCTCCCTCAGTCAAGTCAAGTCGCCCGAACGCCATCTCGGCCGAAGTTACGTCGGCCGATATGTTTTGTGTGTGATTCACTTAACAAATACACGAAATGAAATAACATCTAGTATTTCAATAACCGACAGTTGTTAGCTTCATTTAGCTTCATTCAGCTTCAATTTGATTCGATTTAATTTCATTTCATTTCCGACAGTTGTTAGCCTCTTAAGGTAATTCCCCTGAAAAGGGGACTTGGCACAATTGATAGTCATGCATAGGACATTGAAAAAATGCAATAAAAAGATGGGGTCACCGTGCTTGTTTTCGCCCTGCATGCTCGTTGTTCTAACTGTTTTTACGGAGTTGTGCGAGAAATGTTCGAAGCATGAACAACTGAAGAAAGCTGTTATTATGTAGCAAAAACTATGATCAGTAGTGAAAACTAGAGCCTAATTGTTTTTCTGGGCTATATTCTTTTAGTATTGTGATTTCCAATTGCCGATCTTGCAAATAATGTGAGGAAATTGGACCACTTCGTCATCATTTCAAACTCCTTCCTGGCTCCAAACTCAGAGTTTCACCCCATTTATATATAAATAATCTATCTTCTACTATTAAACTTTTTTTCACCTTGAAATATGTTTTTCGTGTGCCTATTACGAGTACATTACACCAATAAAAAGGGGGTCACCGGGCTTGTTTCTTTACAACACGACGACAAAGGGTAAATTTCAGCTGAAAAAGCTCAATGTCAAGGCAAATTCGCAATGTTTCTAGTGTACGCGCTCGTGGCGCGCGCTAAATGACGCCATAAATTATGTGTAGTAAGGATGCGCCATGCAATTGAGAGGAATCACCTTAAGCCCCGGCTACACGTTATAACATTGTTAGAAGAACATGTCCCAACAGTGTTGTAAGTTAGAACGCTTCTAACAATATTGGATATGTATAATTATAACATTGTTGGAAACACGTTGCTTCGGGGTTTTGACTTCAACAATTATTAGGCTCTCGGATTGGAGACTGGGCCACCGGACTGGGCCCTTAACTGTGATTGGTCTTTGCAATACAACATTGTTGAAAGGGCGGCTACACGCTTCAACATTTGTTGTATGTTGGAGAAAATGTTTGATCAAAATCAAAACATTCTTCCAACAGAAAATGTTGAACAAACGTCATCAAACATGCATGCTACACTTTCTAACATTGTTCATCCAACAAATGTTTTATAACAATGTTTGAACGTGTAGCTGGGGCTTTAAGGTTTTATCGACCGCAACATTCAGGGTTCTTAATGATCGTAACTTGGATCAAATTTTTAAGAGTGAAGGAAAGTGTTGTTATTACAGTTTGATTACAAGTTGTCAATGTTTTAATCTCGCAAACCGCAACCATCTAGTCAGTAAATAACGGACAGTTGCCTTGAAAAATGTATCATTAATAGATAAATTTTATCCTTTTACATTTTGTACAATTTTATTCTTTTACATTAGTACACACGTACATGTTTTAACAAGCACTTAGGAGCTCCTTGGTGTTACGTGTATAAATAAAGCATTATTATTATTAGTAGTATTAGTATTATTTTTATTATTGTGGGCTTGATTGATGGATCTTTCGGTGCTTTTCTTCAATTATTGGAAATAAAACGAACAACTTGCTTTTCAGTTGAAGGTAAGGTTGCTCAGAAAATGTTGATCAATGTATGAAAATTTCTGGTGAGATAACTCAGTATTTACTAACCTAAACCTAATTTTGGGCGAGATGATGTTCAGGCGACTTGACTGGTTACCGTATAAACAGGTGTCATACTTAAACTTATTGTAACATTTGCCGGCAGTAATTCGGTAGCCCTTGTGAGTTAGGTCTTTGGTGTGAGATCTTTGTAGCTGTTCTTCTTTACTCTGTATATCCTGTATATGTGACTTCCTTGCAAGATACATGACAAGGCTTGATGTCGGCGAGAAGACCGAATCATGCGACCCACTGATTTATGAGTTTAGAAGTTTGGCAAACATCTGTATTGATCTTTAGTTGTTATGCGACTCGATCATAGTTTGGCTGATATAAAGACAGCACAGGACAGGCTTGTATTAAAGCAACCTGTCTTTGATTCTTTAGTATGTCTATATATTACAGTCAAACCTCTATTCAGCGTTCACCCTTGGGAAAGAGCCAACAAGCAAGGAAGCCCAGTGCAAAAATTTTCAAAATACCATGCTCCTTCGGCATGCTGGTCTACTAGAACACAAGATGGCTCTGCAAGGCCCAGGCACCAATAACAAGTTCCATTCTAGTGAATTTCTAAACCTTGCCACACTTGCTCAACTTGTGTACACACTGCTGGTTGTGAGAGGGTCATTTCAGTACAAAATAAAATCTTGACTCCCTTGACAAATGATGTCCAGCTGTTGATGTCCAGCACAAATTAATCATAGACAACCTTGGTCCATAAAGAGCTGAAGTTTCAATTTTGATGATGCACTGGAAAAATGGTGCAAAGGGAAAGATAGGCACATGTATAAGCTTAAATTCATGAATTAGATTTTGAACACGGACTGTGGACCTGGATTGCAGACTGGGTATAAAACGCTGACTGAGTATAAAATGCAGACTGAAGGCTGCGGACTAGGTACAAAACGTGGACTGAGTTCTACAAAACACTGTACAAAAGGCTGGTGTGGAGAAAATGTGGCCTAGGCCATGGCCTACCCTACGGCCCACCCTATGGCCTACTGGTGGTCAATTTTTCAAAGCTCGGAAACCCATGTAAATAACTTTCTCTGTCAATCTGTCATACCTACGACTCTCTTCTGTTCTCTCGGCGGCGTTTCGCTCAAATTTTCTAAGCAGACTCATGGTAGAACTGAATTTGGAATATTTTATGCCCTTAGTTTTTTGAAATAAAATTTGAACAAAATTCCAAGACAATTGTGTCTCCTGAGGTATGTAAATTTTGGGAAAACTTCAACCAATCACTTTTCGCCATTCCCACAGTAATGCACATGCATTTGATTCTGTCCTAAATTATGTTTTCCTGTTGCACATAAGCTTCTTTATAATAATTGCTCTTCCTTACGATAGCTGCCCAAAAGTTGTGTTTATATGTCATTCTGGTTTTCCTGATTCCAATCTACCATGAGTCTGTTTAACACTGAAAAATTTGAATGAACTATTGCCAAGAGAACAGAAGAGAGTCGTAGGTATGACAGATTGATGGAAAATGCTGTTTACACAGGCTGAACCAAGTTTAAAAAAATGACCACCAGTAGGCCAAAGGGTGGGCCATGCCTGGAGCCATAGCCTAGGCCATGTTTTGTGCACACCTGCCGTTTGCACAGTGTTTTGTCCTCAGTCCGTGTTTTGCACCTTGTCCGCAGCTTTCAGTCCTCATTTTATACTCAGTCTGCATTTTATACCCAGTCCGCAGTACATGTTTTGTGCTGACCGTTTTGAGATTGCCCTCCCCACCCCACCCCCATAGAAAGTTATTCATGTTGTATGTCAATGACTGAAAGTAAGTTGTAAATGATGAAATAAAAAGCTCTTTTTGTATGTAATTTTATGTGTACATATAGGTACAGGTATAGGTACAGTACTACAATACTCAATATATACTCTGACAGGTGCTGGACTCAAAGGGTGTGGGACTCATCCACCTGTCTCTGGGACTCAAAGAATTTAGGCTGTGTGAGTCCCTTGACTGACTGTTTCTTGATAGATCACTGGGCTAGACCACACAGGAAAGCCAATTATGTGCATTATATACATATACCTATTCAAAATTTTTGGTTAGCCCGTTGCATAATTCCCATCAATAGTGCTGCTCATTGCAGTCATGTGGTCTCTTTACATGATATTTACATAATTGCAGCTTGGTTTTTGTTCTTTCCTTAACCTCAAAGATGTATTATTAATAGTGGCAATACATACATGTTGATCTGAATTATGGAGTCCAGTTCAGTTAGAAATCATAAGAGTGGTAAACAAAATCCAATGATTGTGCGAAGCAAATTGGACAACTCAAGGTCCTGTTACCAACTCATACAGTCATCTACAGCTGTTTTGGAAAAGACTGTCCCATAAGAAGAGAAAAACGTATGCGACAATATCTTAAGGATAGGGGTAGGCCCGGGAGTTTACAGTTGTTCAGCGTGATGGAAGGAGATCGTGTGAATGCAAGTTTGTGCGTTTTAAAAGACTGAACAACAAAAGAAGGTTATACGTGGTCCCTAATTCTGCACCAGAAGCTCCACTTCTGCTGTTGTACTGGTAAGGCTGTATTCATGACAGAGCAGTAAACAAGAACAAAATGTTCATAAATTAATGAAAACATCACTTGAACTGATTTACATTTTCAGTTGGAAAAAAATTGTAATTTTCCAATCTTTTTGCAGCTGAAATGATTCCGATTCAAATACAGCAAAATGCTAGAAATACCAAGTTCTGTTCCTGCCTGTTCTTGAATTTCATGTGCAATCTCTGCAAGCGTTCCATTTGGATGTTGCAGCAATGCTTCCATGATTATGAATTCCACGTGCAGATGCATAATAAAACTATGTATTGGTTGTCAGAAGTTTCATACGTTTACTTCCCCAGTATTAAGGAAATTTAACACACAGTGCTTGAAAGTTTTTAATGTCATATACAAAGCAGCTGCTTCTTCATCTACACTGTATCCTAAAAACTCTTTCATCCATATTGCACGCTGTCGCAGGTCTACACTGTATAGTCGTGGCATCGCCAGTTCTGGACGTTTAAAAAGAATAATTCAGAATCCCAGACTACCTTTCAGGATTGCCGCATTAGCTATTTGACTTCCTTATATAGGCCAACCTTTCCCAAAACAGCTGTATATTTATTCTGTGCGATAGAAAATACAGCCACTCAGAATGTAGAAAAGCCATTGTTTATTTTTCGGTATTCCACCAAACCTTCACATCATGCACTGCATTGATAGTGTAGGGCTATGTGTTTTCTATGGATTGGTATATAATATTTATGCTAAGCTAATTCTCATGGAATATCCCACGCATCACCTCTAATCTCTTTCTGTACACACTCGCCTTAACGTTTATGTGTAACAAATGATTTGTGGGATATTCCATGGTATACCACTCAATAGTATTGCATTGCTATTATAAGCCCCCTTTCCCCCCCATTTTTAGACATGAGATTTTGTAATTAGTCCCTCCTATTCCCTCTTACTTCATGCAACCCAGTTGGTTTGTTTTCAAACATATACACTCAAACGCATAATACTGTTTGCTGATCTGTATTAAATACTTGAGTTTCACTGCAGTTGTTGGGGTTTTGTACAAACATCCCCCCTCCCCCCTCCCCCCAAAAAAATTAAATTAAAAAAAATAAAATTGATGAATTTGATGTTTCAGTCATGGCTAAAAGACGTGCAGAGGATGCTGTGTACTCGGAAACAAGCATTAAGCTAAGCAGATCATTGACCAATGAGGAGCAGGGAAGTGTAAGTATGATGCATAATAATGATAATTATTATGTGGGAAGTGTAAGTATGATGCATAATAATGATAATTTAAAAGATTATTTCAGCCTTTTGTCATGAAACTTCATATTTTTTGTGTGAGGTAAACAATACTCAAATTTCAGAAAAAAATTAAAGCATTTGCATAATTCATGTGGTTACTTTCCAGAAAAGGTGCTTGCATTATTTTTACACCTGCATTATTGCATCAATCGTTTCAAGTACATAATTATTGTTGCATATGTTGTAGGTCAAAATGATTTTAACCTTGGTCAAAATGAAACCCCTTTGTCTTCTAACCCTAATTATTCATGGTTAGATAAAAGAATTTCATTTTGACCTGAATTTCATTTTGGCCTACAACATATACATAAAGTTGTAGGGAATTGTAATTGTATTGTTACGGAGATTGCTATTCTGTCTGCCTCCAGTTCCACAAAATTAAAAGCAACTGTAGTATTGGAAAACCAACAGTACCAAAATGATATGTAACAAAAATGTACACTGAATGCTTGGATTAGAACAGGATTCTTTTTATTTAGGTTTTAGTTAGTATACACCAGCCTGCAAATTTAATAAGTAGTTGTTCATATGCCTCTCTGGCTAGTGTTTATTTGGATGCTGATAATAATGATCAATCACTTGCTCTTAGAATGAAGATGGAAGTGACAGCTGGTTGGTGGACAGGTTTTGTGAAATAATTTTTTTGCCTCACTGTAA
>JAEMWC010000565.1:502500-582645 GCA_016490735.1 Pachyseris speciosa | reverse complement strand
AGTTACCTCAAGGTTCCCATGGAAAATAATAGCTCCTTATCCACAAAAATAACGATATTTATTGCAAGTCTGCTTCTTGGACAAAAAACGTTTCAAAATGCAGAGGATTCATTCCAATCCAGTCGCAATAAAGAAAAAATGGTTTGCCTGTGGGGATATTCGAGACAATTGTGACTGAAGCCCTACAAAATTTGAACGAGATTTCTAACTCTAGGAAATCTAGATTTTGAATTTGTCGGTAATAGACGCACTGAAGGAACAGGACTGATTGATTGAAATGCGGAGTGGATGCTCATAAGCGCAACTCTGGTTGTCACTAAAAATACGTTTTTTGTCACATTTCTTAAATAGACTACGAACCGTCGTTTATGTCTTTTGGTTCGATACGCAGAGTTAAGAAACTGAGCCGGGTTTCAGTTTCGGCTTGTATTTTACTGAGTTTTATTTCTTGAGCAGTCAGGTCAAAATGGCCTCTTACATGTTTGAGTGGTTTCTTAGCAGCCAATTGCCCCAATTAATACAGAATGTGGGTGTAATGTGTTGTTAGTGAAAATGAAAAGCCTAAAGCATAACTTTCTTTTAAATTCAAAGTTTCATGTCGAGACATTCGCTTTTTTGTCTTTTGGAGCAATCAGGAATTTAAAGGTGTTTTTTTTTACCCGAAAAATTCAAGGTTTTCACACCTTAGTAATAATATCTGTAGAAGGAATTTTCTCCGACAATTTCCATGAAAGTCGCGTTGCTATCATTTCATCGTTGACACCTGATGTGACAATTTCAATAGAACGGGCTTAAATAATTAGAGTTACTTTAAAATTAACTTCGAAAACTCCCCCAAAATTGGCTGTTTTGGAACGATTTATGCACTCTGGCAGGAGTCGAAAATACATTAATGAAACGTATCTATACAAATGTATTGTGAATACATGAGAGTTCCAAAACATGTGCCAAAATATATTGCAGCTGGTAAACGATTTTGGGATTATTCTGGCAAATTTTGGCTCTAAAATTTAGGGGTTGAAAAACTTGATTTTTGTGGAAAGGGTAGCCTACATTTTATCTGAAAGATTTCTGTTTGCGTAAACTCATAGCCAAACAGACTTACTCTTCAATTTATCGTTCGGTATATTTATAGCAAGCTTTTTGCTCTGTGAATTAGCAAGCCATGCAAATCAATGCAAATAAAACTCAGCATGTGCACCAAAGACACAACAAAGTAGCGCTTAGGACATTTATTTCAGGCACATATATATCGTAATAACTCTGTATGCACAGCTCTCGATAAGGATTATTTTGTTTATTGATACTTATCAATACAGTTTAACAAGACGTTAGCTTAGAGCATCGCCTTTAACATGTAAACCTTATTATATTCTCTTTTCGCGTTAGGCACGACATTACTTTTTACAGGCAATTTTAACTAAAACGTTCCTATCCGAAAGAGAAATCGAGACATCGCAACAGAATTTGTGCACATACATCTACATTATAGAAACTAGACTTTCCATGCTATATAAGCCTAAAAACAACAACAACATATATACACTTCTATACCAATTTATACAAACAGTTCTAACTTATTTTCACTTTGCTACACCTGTATGTTAATTACTCATTCATTCGCGTTCAGAACCATAAAAACTCAAAGAACCACAAGACAGTATATCTTCTTCTTTTTTTTTTTTTTCACTGGAGCTAAACGAAATTCAGGCGTTTAAAAAGAACTGGCAAAACTGGCTGACATTCAGTCCGTTAAACGCACAAACTAAAACTACCGAACTGGTGTGAACTGCCAAGTAGTCAATATCACTCTGTAACCTAAATTGTATTCAATTAGACTAAAATACGTTGCTTAGAATACACCATTTTTGAGCTTCTACCACGGAAAGAGTTAAATTATCATAATTACAGCGATGCGTCTTACACTACTGGTTGAAAGAACAACAATTAAAACGGCCTTTCATGCGAAGTTAAGAGCTTGGAAAAATGGTGGAATGGTGGAAGAATGGTGAATCATTTGGCTCATAACCGATTCGTAACTCAAGTCTGTGAATTGCGCCCTCCTTAATATAGCAACCTTAGGCTCGGTTTTAGCCAACTGTCATTTCAGTTTTGCTAAGACGAAGCGTTCAAAAGAAATAAAAGAAACTCCTTAGTAACTTTCAGTCTTATGCTGACCATATGAAATCTCGTATAATATACTCGACTATCCTGTCTAGAAAATAAACGCAAGGCGAGAGAATATTGCAGAATATAATATGTTTCTCCTACATTGAAAACGTTCTAGAATTCGTAGAAGCGAATTTAAAACTTACCTGGAACAAAAGGAAATTATGAAATACGACCTTATGATGTAAACAGACGCACTTTAGGAACACAATCAAAAGATTCAATGCAGAAGCCATCTTTTTTTACTTCACCAATTTAATGTATTCAAAATTCGCTTTCTTTTTGGGAGTGAGCGTTTTCGACGTGACTCTTCAAATCGCACCTCCGAGAAAAGGAAACTTTACAAACTCTGCACCGATAAGGCGAGTTATCCGTGTGAACATGCATGTGGAATTTCAAGTTGGACAATTTGTTAAAAGCCTTTTGGCACATTGTACACTTGTACGGTTTTTCACCTGTGTGAATCAGGATATGATTTCGCAAGTTGCCCTTTTGGTGGAAACCTTTCCCGCAGCGATCGCAAACAAACTCTTTCTGTAGGCTGTGTGTGCGCACATGCGTTTTCAGGGTGGAGGAGCGGTTGAACGCTTTATCGCAAACGTGACACCTGTATGGTTTTTCCTTGGTGTGAATTATCTTATGCCTGCACAGCGTAGAAGATAAGCGGAAGCCTTTGCCGCATGTATTGCATACAAAAGGTCGGGCAAATGTGTGACTAGGCATTTTCAGATGAATTGCAAGGGTGTATTTTGTTTTGAAAATTTTCCCGCATTGATCGCAGCGATACGGCTGCCTAACTTCACTGGGAATAATAACCTTTGGTTCTGTGGCAAATACCATTTCACTCTTGAAAACATCGAAGTTAACCGCTGGCTGATGAGCGTGAAGGTTGGACTCCAGTGAAAGCGTTCTTTTCTTAAGCTTGAGGCCGCGTGCATAAAGCTAAAATCAGCCTGCGTGGGAGTGAAATCTCCTTGAAGGCTGCTCGTTACACCAGGGACTGCGAAAGGGAAAAACGGGTTGTAGATAGAGTACTGGTCGTGGTATGTGAATTGCTTGAGCTCCTGGTCCAAGGGCAGCGCTCTTGTGTCTCGGAAAACATCACCCGTGTCGCACTCAAGATAAGCTGGAGACGGGTCTATTGGTTCTGTCAAAGGGCTGAGTTCTTTCACCTCTTTTTCAGTTTTTGAAATTTTGTCGTCGCTCGCAAAGACTGCTGTGCGTAAATGGAAACAAAAGCAAGAATTACACAAGAATTACAAACTCATTGTTTTCAAAGTTTACTCTTTATTGCTAAAATTTTGCCAGTTTCCTCGCGTTCACTCATTTTTGTAGATATGAGCAGAATACTTAAGTTTTAGTACCTTTATATTCTTTATTTAAATTCCCGATTTTCTTTGTACGGAATTATGCCGCAAAATCTATGCATTATTTTGTAAAAGCTAGAAGCTCTTTGTTTTTAAGTTGTTTTGTATTAATAAAAATTTGGTAGCTGTTTTAAGATTGTGTACAATAATGAAAATGTACAGAAAGCTGCCACATGACATTAAAACGGCTGGTTGACGGAATTCCGGTAAAGTTTGATCTAAATGCGTCTTTTCAGAAAGAAAACAGTTGATAAATTTATTGACAGTGTTTACGCTGGACGAATCTTACAGCAAATACATTTGAAAAGCAGGATTGATGCTTCACATGAGAGTATACACAGTTCTTACAGCCTTACAAAGTATCTTCGGCTTTAAAAAAGTAAAAGAAAAGAATGGAAACGACTTTACCTTGCTCCTGGCTGTCTGATTTAAGAGTGGAGCGGGTCAAGGATCGTCTCTTTAAGAGAAAAGATTTGGGCATTTTAGATTTATCCTCTCTCTCCGAATTCCGCGTCTCTGATATTGGGCGTTCTTGTTTAAGGTGCTGTAGAGGAAGCAGACTTGATTGGTACCAACTTGTTAACTGACTCGCTCTCAACGTCAAAAACGGATGCGGTGAAGAGTTAATATAACCGGTTTTAAAAAATTGGATGTTGTGCCTCTTTCTCTACTTGATTGTCCTTTCGCTGTTTTATTGTGAAACAAAGTAAATGGTCCCAGAGGCGACACGTGCGATCAAGGCAAAGCGACTTGTTAACTCCCAGAGCACGCGCTGCCTTTTATTGTGCGATGAATAGCTGAAGAATATCCAACCAACTCTCGATTGAACTAAACCAAACAACAAGTGCTAAGTGCATTGTTCGCCAATGGAAAGCCCGCGCGTAAAACAAAACCTATTGTCTGATGCACCTGTATTGCCATAATAAGGAATAATTGGACGATTCCGTTTGTAGGCCTGTCCGCTCATTCGATCCTATGACAGATCGATATTCCAGCTCCAATTTCGAACTTTACGAGAAACATTTTGAATCATGAACTTAACGAGTGTACGTTTAATGGTCACGTCAAAGAAATTTTATCTTCAGCTTTGAAGTTGCAGTTGTCCAACGAAATACATTAATTCAAGACTTTGCTCTTTATTCCAAAACTGTTCGCTAGCTTAAGAATGAGAAAAGTTCAAATGTCTTTCTTATTTTAGAACTGCTCCATTTAAAACTATTAACCGATGAATTTTAACCCAAGGACACCGACTATTCCTTGTAAGTTCCACTGGGAAATAAGAAGAGGGTCTCATATCAGAAACTTGAGACTTTTTTAGTTACAAATTTCTTTGTTTCAATAACCAAGCTGTTTTATTGACTTATTCTTTCGTGTTTGATTCTAGAGCGGGTACCCGTTAGTCCGATTAAGAGTCGATAGTGCTAAAAATAACCAAGACATTTGCCTTTTGCGGATGTTGTGAGCGGACTTAACTGGGCTTTATTAGTTGGACCGTTTCACAGCATGCATTTCAATGAGCCTAAGTTAGTTAAGATCGAGTCTGCTGGGCTGACAACAAAAATACTGAACACAGACTCTACTTCAATAACAACTAAAACAACCGTTAAAATTAATCCCCTAAATTACCATAATTTGCCATCGATTTTTACTACGGTAAGGGGTCTTCTGCGAACGCTGCAGCTAAATGAATAAAATCAGAAAACGAAACGTGTTGTGGTTTTGTTTCCGCGCTTTTAGTTTCGTGGTGACAACATTTCATTTCAATGCCCCAATTTGAGCTAATTCTGATCGTTAAAAGAAATGACATATCTATGAAATGACAAAAAAAAAAAAAACATTTAAGTGAACGTGTTTTCACTTTGTGGGATGACTGTTTAGACGCGTCATTTTTCATACAATCTATTTTATGTATTATTTTATGGCACGCTTATACCTGCTAAAGATCTTGCGCATGTCTTGCCTCCCAAAAACAATACACGTTTTCGCGTGCATTTACCATTTTAGCGGACAGACAAGCTAGGGTACCCCAAAAAGTTCATATTTGAGAAAAACAAAAAACTTTCCCTTCAGTAATCAAAACCTTTACGTGTCGCCATTTTCCTGGCTGGTTGTGCCGCCCTTGCACAGAACAAGTACATTACCCAACGTAACGCAGCCCTGAAGATACTTTTCTTTGAGATTTTGCAAGACTCGCCACTGAAACCGAAGCCAGTGTACGAGTCGAACAATGCGCAAGTATTCTGGGATGTCCCTCTATTTGCGGAGCACCAAGAAGTTAGAGCCAACAGAGTGGATGCGCGCATTATCAACCACGTGTCAAAGTGAGTCATCACACTTGAGATGAGCTGCCCATGGGTCTCAAATCGGGAGAGAAAGAAGGAGGAGAAAACCACGAAATACGGAAAACTCCGCTGGGAGTTAAAGCAGAAGTACCAAAGATATGAAGTGAAACAATGTAATATCATGGACGTATTAGGGGATGGTGCCGAGACTTAGAAGTCGAGCTGAAGGAGTTGGTCGGAAGTAAGAGTAAGGGAGTTCTTTATAACATGCAGAAGGCTGTAATCTCAGGAACACTGAACATCTCTCGCACGTTTAAAGTTGCAGCATGAAAAACGTTATGAAGAAAGTTCCGAATAAGTGCCCAATAAGTGATATATTTAAGAGAATTTTAAAGATTTTATAATTACCATTTTAGATTTTAGATGTCCTAAAGTGTTTATCTATTATTTTTTCTTTCGGAGTAATATTTATAGTGCTAATTTATATATATATTTTAAATTTTAAATTTAAAACTTTGTACTGAGTTTTCCGCTGTAGTTAACGGGCTACGCTTAAGCGCCCCGTCATACTATTTTACCATTTTAACTGTATATAGCATACAAAAGTTGTAACTGCTGCATAATAATATAATCATTATTCATTGAGTTCCCAGTCAACCGCAATCCGTTAGATTTGTGTAATAATCAAAAGAAGAAAAAGCTGCATCGTATGACATTAAGATCTTGCTTATTTGTACAGAAAATAAAGGTTGAAATCCGAATGGATATTTATAGTTTATTGTTTGTTGAACTGAAAATAAATCAATTAAAGTGAAGTCTTCTTTTCGACGTTAGTTTCAATCATGAGTTAGCTTCACCTTAGCAGGTCTCGCTATTAAGTGTCTTAAGACAATCTTTTATAGGCTTCATTCAGGCGTTCTACAGCAGAGAGCTAATTTATTCAGATCTCCGTTGGATGTTTATTGAGCTGAAGGTTTTAACGCTGCGAAGAAATTAATTTTTCCCTGGTTAGACGCCACATAATTACTATTTTCATTCTGTTGGTCAACGAGAGGCGGTGTCTTTGGAACTGCCAAGGTGCTCCGCAATTTTGAACTTCGCATACATGCATTTAATGTGCCCACCCGAGCGACAAAGTGGCTGGTTTGGTATCCTTAAGACAGCCACCTAACTTTGAAATTTGAGCAAAAATTACTCGCAATCACCCTCAAAAGAAGCAAAAAGATATTAACAATAGCCTGTCAGTAAGGAAGAAAGTGTTCAAATACACTATTAAGTTCATTGTTTGTAAAAGAAAGCTTAGCTATTGATCTGACAAAATTAACTAGTCAGGGCACACTTTAAAGACTTAATTAATATCTCGTAATTAACCACAGCTCACAGCTATCAATCTTCATGATCCATTCGTTAGACGGATCAATTGGTAGGAGTCTCTAGTTAACAAAGTCTAGAATTCTACGAGTCTTAAGTATTTTGCTGAAAATTAGAAAACAAATTGAAACTCTAAGGATATTAGTAGCGTCCTTAAAATCTAACTGACAAACTGCCATTATATTGCTTGTCTGGGCCAATCACGCTTTTGTCTCGCGGGATTTTTATCAGACGGTCATACTTGGTTTTTGTCGCAATAAATTAAGCCTCTTATTATCTCCTATTCATTTCGCAGACGCACGTGCGCTATTTTATTCAAAGCCAAGCAAAATCTGTCTTTTTTTTTTTAATTTATACTGTCTCGGCACCTTGAGTGCGGAGTCCGCCTGTACCGCATGCTTAACTCAGCGATTTAAGGGTGTCGTAGGCAGGTTACACCGGTTATATTACGAGGTTAATATAATAAGTAAGACCTGTAAAAATAATAATAATAATAATAATAATGATATTATTATTATTATTATTATTATTATTATATGCTAATGATGATGATGATGACGACGATGACAGCAACAATAATAATAAGGAATTTGAACTCACACCAGTCAAGACAATGATGACACGGCTTCAATGAAACGTTGAGGATACCAGCCTAAATCGCGACGGACCCATTTCAAATCAACTGCCATACCGAGACATATTCAGGATTATCTCCAGCCCTTGGGTGGGTTTCGCGCTGGGATTCTCCGCTAGCCATTTATGCGCTTGTAAACGAATAAACCAATAAACACGAGCAAAGTTTTGTATACCTAATGTAAGGGACAACGTTATGCATTCAAAGATAAATCAGGGCGAGAGAACGAATTTTGGGCAAAGTTAGTAAACAAACAAAGAAACAAAGAAACAAAAACGTAGTCGAAGAAACCAGGCGTCGCCGGGTTTTAAAAATTCCGGAAAAACATTCCGTGCCCGATAAACTATTTTACGTTTTTCAAGCTTCATTTCACATATTGCATAAATTGCGTTCACAACTGCGAAGATCATTCTTCATTTGATTGCGGGGATCCTTCTTCATTTCACAATGTCATTCATTAACATGCATTCGATTTTGCATTAATGTGACGGGGGAGAAGCTTAGATGACTACAAAATTAATAACACGTCGTGCTAATTTGTTGCAAAACCCCCACCGATTGATACGAAACGGATCTGAAAAATGCTCTCCAAGACCGAACACCGTTCGGCCGGACGATTTGAGAAACAGACTAGCAGGACGACAATCAGTGGTTTTTAAACCACTGATCATTTCCCTGATCGCATAGTAAATAATCCATTTTCATCCGTCCCAAAAAATGCTTAAATTTAAATTTGTGTATTTTTGCAAGAGTTTTCCGCCTTTGATTAAGGGCGACAAGAAGAAAAGTACTAAAAACAAATGGTTTACAAAGGGAAGCACGTACTTTGGACAGTGCCTCGATCAAAATGCACTTCAGTAACAAACGCATTTACCAACCTCCCTCCGTTACATCCACGTTTGGTTAAAGATATAATGTAGAATAGTTAATATATTGGTACAGCAAGCCTAGTGAACTAAAAAATTAATTGATCGTCGGGGAAATCGGCTATTGTGAAGACTTAAACAAGCGCTGAAACAGCGTTTAATGGTTTTTCGCATAGTCGTTTTACAGGTGGGGTAACTGACGACACAACCTGTGAAGGAAAAATACGAGAAAAAAGCTGCGTAAATATAATTGCAAGCTTCGGTATAATTATTTCTTTTGAAGGGATTGACACAGCTGCAAGAGAAAACCACCAGATCCCACCAGTATCCACCTGTAGCTCAGTGGTAGAAAATCCTAACCAGTAATCCGAAGGCCATAGGTTAGGCTCCTGTTGACAGAAATCGGATTATTTTTCAATGTATATATACATGTGCTAATAGCCACTATTGAATTATTACGTCTTTCATTAAGCTTGAAATTTCCACCAATATAAACGAGGGTATCTGCTTGACAGATATGAACTAAACTGAATGCATGCATCAGCCGCTTGGCTCCGGACGGTTTTGGCTTTCCGACGAGATTCTATACAGCTAATTGATTAGCCTGCGTGCAGACGTCTCCTATTTCCTTTGCAACAAAGGAAATAGGAGACGTCTGCACACAAGAATAACTAGGGTGAATAAGACAGCCTTATGGCTTTCTTAGAGGCGAGGACCGTCATACCATCTCCAAGATTATCGCTGGAAAAAAATATCACTTACTTTCCGCAGGTATCCGTCTCAAGGCCAGCCTTTCAACGTTTGTGGAAAGCAATCGAAAATGAAACAATGTATTTGCGTTTCCTCTTTCAGATAACCGATATCGACCCCTCTTTTTGAGAAGATGAAGCAATTCTTTCACTCATTGCAATCTGCCAACTCATACTTAACTAGGCCGTACGTGACTCGTTAGCTGTACGCCCATATACAGTTTAAAATTGAGTGGAATAGTTGTTAACTGATTAAAGAGTTAATCGTTGCTTTTTCTATTGAGCCGCCAATTGAAGCTGTATGGTACTTAACAGCACACGCTGACACACAGATGCTTATCGCCCCCACAATAAACGAGTTTTGTTAAGTAAAACGACTACAAAGACAAAGTGATATTGGCTTTAGATAACTCGTAACAAAGAAATGGGAGTTGAAGTTCCGTGTGGCCCCCTGAAGGAACTGTTTCTTGCGTTGTTCAACAAGGTTTTCACGTAAGCCTGATCTTCAATGGTAACGCAGTCTCAGTAAGGGCAACTGAACACAAGCCTCAGTGTCCTTATAAACTCTTCTAAACGTTAGCGCTATCACAATCCAAAAGCACTCTTTCCTAGTACTTGCTCTCTCAGATATATTCTGGATGTAAAGCGCTTCTGATTTTGTTTCTCTTAAAGTTCATGGTTTGATTCTTGAGCTCAAGCTTGTGTTTGCCAGTGAATTCAGTTGGGATCAGTATGGCCTTTTTGCTACTCTTGTTCTCTCGCTTTCTTTTGCCAGCGTTTGCATATGAACTCCGCTCTTGCGCTTACTGATTGTTTATGGTGCGAAGCAGATGAACTGGATCAAATAAACGAACAAACAAACAAACAAACAATTAGTCAAACTTGTGACCATCTGATTTCAGTGGGAACGAATTTACTTAAGCAATACACCACAAGTTTCTATGGTTTATAGGCTAATAACCCAAGCGGCATGTTGGAAGAACACTCGAAGAATTCGTGAATCACGAGCCGCTGGCGAGTGATTTACGAATTCTTCGAGTTTTCTTCCAATATCCCAAGTGGTTTATCAGCCTATAAACTATAGAAACTTTAGCCTCCTTCGCAGACGTCTTTGGGCTCGTCACGCGTTCCTTGCCCACGAACGTCTGCTGAACTGAACTGCCACTTCCGTTCGCCGGCGGTTAACCTTTGTTTTCAAGAAACCAATAACGAGCTGCGTAAGAATGGAAATTGACACCCGATTCACGTGCATCGTCTGTGAAACTTTCAAAAAATTGGAAAACAAACTATGATTGGCTAACCGCCGAGAACGGAAGTGATAGTTCAGTTCAGCAGACGTTCGTGGGCAAGGAACGCGTGAAGAGCCCAAAGACGTCTGCGAAGGAGGCTATAGAAACTTGTGGTATATTGCTTTTATATAATAATTCAGAAGACGCACGCAATTTCCATGAGTTTACTGGTACAATAAACCATAGCTGATTGACCAATCAGAGCGCGCGAATTGACTTTGATTATATAAAGTTTATTGATTATTGTTTGTTATTAGCTTCGTCATCAATAAAAGATAAAAATAAAAATAAAATGTAAATAAATTGGTCAGTATGTTGACTTTGTTATCATGACAAGATGGCGAGGAGACCTTAGAAACCAAAGCCGGAGACGCCTCCTCATGAGGTTTGAAAGACGCGCGAGGACGGCACTGGGAGCACGAACAGAAAGTTGTACCTTCTTTTGAAAGTAGAAAGAGTGTCTGAGCGCAAGATATCACGTGTTAAAGAATTTAACATTTTTAGTCCTTGGAAAAGAATATTAAAATGATTTAAATT
Source organism: Pachyseris speciosa (assembly GCA_016490735.1). Taxonomy (NCBI): domain Eukaryota; kingdom Metazoa; phylum Cnidaria; class Anthozoa; order Scleractinia; family Pachyseridae; genus Pachyseris; species Pachyseris speciosa. Next base: position 571,381 of record JAEMWC010000565.1, on the reverse strand, counting down.
GGTTACACATGCGTGAGGAAAAGGGTAATAAATATTTCGAGCCGGTTACTTTTATGTTTTGATACAAAAGAAAACCTAAACAGTACACTATGTATTGTGTGGCTACTAGTCCTTACATTATCCTTGGGACATGAACTGTTTAAGGGGTTTCCACATTTGCTTCAGCATTAGTTCGTTCAACAACTGTGGAACCAAATGTTGAGACCGTTTCAAAAAGTCAGTTTAGAACATTTTGAAAGGTTATTGACAGGGTGCGGATTCAAATTGGCTCAGGTTTTCACCCAACATCGCTTTTACCTTCCTTTTGCCCTCGAAAATATTAAATAATATTTAGGGTACAGAGCCAATCACCGCTCGACACCTATTGAACTAAAACACGCACGCATTATAGAACCTATTAGCTTGTTCCGAGTTCCTTTGCTTTGAATTATCAGCAAACGCTGGATCAACGGCTTTCAAACACCGATGTTTGCGCTTTTAACACTTGTTTAACATCCATTCAGCTTTTCTTGGATGAACGTCTTGAAATGTTGTTGCCCTTTCCGCTGATACGCTACTGACTACTTTTTAATTACCCCCTCCCCCCCCTAAAATTTAAGACTGGGACATTGTTGTCATAAGCACGAGATTAAAAAGTAAAGAAGCGCCAAATTCTGTAAGAATGCAAAATTCCTTGCAATTTTCAATACGCTGAAATAACACTGGCCGATATTATTCCTGACTGACTTGATTGGTGTTAACAATTTAACCCTTTAAGAGGGGTCGGTACAAAACGTGGACCCCCTTCTGGACCCCCATCTGGACCCCCATCTGGACCCCTTCTGGACCCCCTTCTGGATCCCCTTCTGGACCCCTCAATTTTTCTGTTGAAAAATAATAAAATGATATTTAACAGTCTTCGCTTTGGATTTCAACTTCGGCCGGTTCGTTGATAGTTACAGACAGTATTACAGTAATCGCGAACATTACCACAGCCAGTTGCCATTTTCATCCCAAGAAAGACTTGCTTTGAATTTCGCTGAATTTGCGTTGCTGACTTTTGTTGTTGTTACCAAATACTTTAGAATTTTCTCGGAAAGGTTAGATAAACGTTAAATATGCAAATTACTGTTCAGCTTTCAACTGGCATTCGGAGAATGTGAAAATTATTATCGGTGGCAGATTTATGTCACTTGCTAGGCAACCAGAGTGATAATATTTCATTCCATCATCATTCAGCGGATTTTCAGAGCAAGCTTTCGACTATATTTTTCCAGCGTGGAAGAAAACATTGCTCACCTTTTTGCTGCAGTGCTAACATTAACTAGCAGTGCTTATTCTAATCCAAACAGAAAAAAAAGAGCTCGGTTCACATTCTTCGAAACCCAGTTGAAAGCTGAACAGTAATTTGCATATTTAAGGCCCATTAAAGTATCTTTTGATGCCGTTGCTAGGGAAAAATAAATTTGCTATAACTCTGCACATGTATGCTTCAATTAGACCAAATTTGGACAATACCCATAGGGGGCAAATATGGTCCAGTTCATGACGTCATCGGACCACGCCCAATGTCACGTGACCAGAAACAGAAAAATGCATTTTAACTGAATGGCTTAAGCCTTCTTTCCGCATTTTCTGTATAATAACAATTCAAAAGCCGTTTTGAAGAAATTTAAGCATGCGTTTTGGTTTATGATGAAAAATAAAAAAATGAGAAAGGAAAATGTGTTTCTTTGACCACTCTTTTGAGCCTAATTTTTTGGTTTTTCATTTTGTCGCAAAACCCATGCTTGAAATCCAAGAAAATATGATGTTCTTTTGAATTGTTTCAAAATCCAGGAACTACAATTATCTCTCGAGGAGAAAAGTTCTTTTTTCGCGGCACCGGAAGTGGCGAGCGAATTTTCAGCGGCCTGGTGCCTAAGCATTCTTGGCCAGGCTGCTAGGGCAACGAACGTTCTGTTTCGAATAGTGGCCGCGAGTCAGATAAAAGCCGTCGAACTGTATGTGTAATGATGACTTATCTCCACGTCGAACTGCCTCAGTTCTTGCTTCTTGCACGCTCCAGTCGGCGATCCCTTTTACGAACGGCGCAATCCATTCAACAATATGGATCCACTGAGTGGAACTGACGTGATCCAGACCAAGAGTCCCGAGAATTTTGTGGTAATCTTTGAAATATTGCCCATTGACAAGGAATGAAAGAGCAACGAGATTACGGATTACAGATCTTGGACGAGTTGTGGCCTTAACGACAGGAATGCTACTCTTCAAGTTGACTTTTTTCCCACATCGACTACATTCGAACTCGAACTCATCAACTGTGTTTTGTTTTACCGAACAAAATTCGAATTTAGTTTCTTTTTCACAGTCACAGTGTTGTAAATTACTTAAATTACTGTTAACTAAGTTCTCAAGCGAAGCTGATGTTGTAAGGAGAAGTTGTCCATCACAAGCTTCGAGCTCACCATTATCAGTCAGGTTTTCTATCGAGTGCTTAGCACTTTTGATGTAAGAATGAAATTCTTGTGATAGAGTTGCTTTCAAGGATAATTTACAAGCCTCCTTGCTCACTGGCTGCTGCTCCATGCTGTCTTGGGAGAGTGGTTGCAATTTAGTGGCCTCGATAGCTTCGTTTATTGGTGTTATATCTAAACAGTTGAGTTTCTCAGGTTCGGAAGGACATTTCACGGACACAGGTTCACAGGATTGCACAGTTTTATCATAAGAGATGTCAGAGAGCTTCGGAGCGGTCAAAAAGGCCGCGGACACAGAGTTTCCTATGAAGTTTCCAGGTGATGACAGCCCAATACTAATTTCAGTTTGTGTCTCTGCATCTTTGAGATTTCTATTCCCAACCTGACACTGGAAATCTTTAACTGTCACCTTTTCAAGATTTCTCTATCGACATGCAGTCATCGATGCGGCTTTCCGTTTACGTCCGTACGTGGATGACATTTTCAGGCAGAAAACTCAAGTTTCAAAAATTAAGGCACGACTCACATGTTGTAAACGTAAAGCAGAAAATTAATTAATAAAAATGTAAACAAAAAGTTTTTCTTGTGTTTGTTGCAACGAAGTAAAAAAAAGTTACCGGCGACTTGAATCAGCGACGGGCCGGCGCCGAAAAAAGCGCGCGAAAATCTTTTGGCTGACCGGAAGTGAAATTGCACTTGGGTAGCAACCGTGTATCTTGGCAACGAGATACTTCAATGGGCCCTTAACGTTTATCTAACCTTTGCGAGAAAATTCTAAAGTATTTGGTAACAACAACAAAAGTCAGCAACGCAAATTCAGCGAAATTCAAAGCAAGTCTTTCTCGGGATGAAAATGGAACCTGGCTGTGGTAATGTTCGCGATTACTGTAATACTGTCTGTAACTATCAACGAACCGGCCGAAGTTGAAATCCAAAGCGAAGGCTGTTAAATATCATTTTATTATTTTTCAACAGAAAAATCGAGGGGTCCAGAAGGGGGTCCTGAATGGGGTCCAGAAGGGGTCCAGATGGGGGTCCAGAAGGGGGTCCAGAAGGGGGGTCCACGTTTTGTACCGACCGCTTTAAGAGCCAATTTCTGTAAATATCGAGAATCCGGCGTCACTCGTGAAATTTCGAAATTCTTCATATCTTGCATTTTGTTATCGCTCGTGTAGATAAACGCGGTGTCATCTATCAATGCGACTTGGCCAGATCATAAGGCATCTCTTGGTCTTTCCAAAGCATAAAATTACTTTGGAAAAGCTGCTGGTATGTAACTGTTTTTGAACGTTAAAAATACCCCAGTTCAAACGCTTCAGCGAATGAGCTAATTTTAGCTAACTTCCACACCATAAAAAGCCCACTGGTACATACAATTTAACGTTGAAATTAGGATTTTCATAAAGTGCATATTTTGTGCTTTGTTGTGTTAAAATTTCTTCCGCGGCCCGACAAAAGTGCTCCGTCGAGAGACAGAAACGTGAAGTCAAGTTTTGCATCGCCGCCATTCTTGAAAATCAACATGAACCTTGCCTTCTTCGAACCAGAGCTTCGTCGAGAACTAAAAGTCTTCCGATGGAAGCCTTAACTCGCTATTCTGAACGCCTAAGTGTTACAGTACTATTCTAAGCTTACTGTTTTCAATCTGTCTGAGAGTGATAAGGTCAGAGCAGGTGCTGAAATTATGTAAACACGGCAATTTCCAAGTGACTTTGATTACGTACGCTCGTTCTGAACTGCTTCTTTCCTCGAACCTATCACCTTTGTAAAGTTATGATGTTATGATATCTTGAATTCCTACTTGGCTACCATCTTCGGTTACAGAAACGTTGCTGTACTTTGCCTGTACAGAGAAATTTGTTACATGTAATTGCGTGACATTGACCAAAGGATTGACAAAAACAATGCTGTTGGATAACCGATAATATTTTCATTTGAACTTAGCAACAGCGTTCGAGTCGAATAGCGGAAATAAAAAGACTATAAAAATATCTTACCTTTTAAAATTGCCTTGTACACATGTCCAGTCAAGGAAACCACGTTAGGAAGAGGATGTACCTCACAAATTAATGTGATTTGGTAAGCTGAAGCCACTCTAAAGGCACTAAGGCCACATGATAGCGGGCATTACCCCTTAAATCTACCAAAGCAAAGATTGAGCCCAAGCATTAGCAGCCATGGACAGCTGTTTCGGCCTTGTTAGGCCTCATCAGCATGGCATAGCTAATGCTCAGGCTCAAGTACCCACATATCCATAAAACAAGCAGTAAAAACGTAAAGCTTGTGGGATGTGGCTGGAGTGACAAGGATGTACCTCACAAATTAATGTGATTTGGTAAGCTGAAGCCACTCTAAAGGCACTAAGGCCACATGGTAGCGGGCATTACCCCTTAAATCTACCAAAGCAAAGATTGAGCCCAAGCATTAGCAGCCATGGACAGCTGTTTCGGCCTTGTTAGGCCTCATCAGCATGGCATAGCTAATGCTCAGGCTCTAACGTTTTCACGTTAGGAAGAGATGCGTAATAATCAGGTGTTCAATCGAATGTCATCCCATTTTATAATTATCGCATTGAGATCGCTAGGTGCTCTTACGTTGTTTAGGGAAACTGTGACAAATTCCATGAAGATCCAGCGGTTTGAAACTTATTCACTGTGACTCCAGTGATTCTATTTGATGACGTGTGTATCTTTCCGTACCAAGCAAACGAATGTTTCGATTTTAGCTCGAATAGCGTAATGTTTGCCCGCATTTTCTTCGTATAATTTTGGTACCAGCGGGGAGGGGTGGTGGTGTAGCGAAGTCAATGGGGTAGGGGTAGCGGTTGAATGAAGATATCCCTGTATGTGGCTGCAAGAAAATTCTCTACAATTAAGTAAGTAGATATAATAAAAAGTATTCTTTTTAAAAGCAAAGTTAACAAAAATACTTCTTCTCAGAAAATTGTTTACCCACCTCCATCTCCCCTCCCTGCTTAAAAAATGCAATGCGGTCCTACCTAAAATTGCGGCATGTTCACTCTTTCGATTCCATACTCCAGATACCCAAATAAATGTTTTGTCCTAAAGTTCAAGGTTTTCTTTTCGAAGGTCACAAAAAATAGAACAGGGAAACTTAACAGTATCTATGCATAGAATCAATTTTAGGGCCTTTTAAGTTAACGAATGAGGAGGACTACTAGTTCTTGCGGGAGGGCTTTTTATGACTCTTTCTTTCGAAACGTTGGACTCGGCACATAGCCCCGGAAGTAGTCCCTCCCACAGTTTTCTAACCTTCTAGGCTTTTTACCAAAGAGCATAGCGAGTACCGGATATGCGGATCTACAAGAATTGGGTGGCTGATGTACGGAAAACCACTGTCATTTGCCGCAGAGATATTCACTTGCTCCTCTGTTTCAAGCGCATCTTTCTTCACCAGCAGTTACTGTCGCAGTTTCGTGGCGAAAACTGTAAAATGAGACGAAACTTGTTGGGGAAATAGAAATTCCGTGGCAGTGAGCTGTTCAAAGTCTCTCGCCATCGGAGTTCCGTGTGCTTGCCGCATTTCATTGGCGACTACATCCGAATGAAGTTACCTTCTGGTGGCCTGGCCAATGATAAGGTTCTCCACAAGGTAACACTTCTGATTTTCACGAAGCCTTACGGCCCCGGCTTCCGGCCCTCTTGGTTTCTTTTAACGCCCAGCCCTCCTTACAGGGCAACCTCGTTCCCAGGGCTTTTTTCTCTTTTTCCCAAGTGAGGGAAAAAGTCCTGGGAACGAGGTTGCTTACTGGGGTGGTAGTACTGGAAGAACTGACGACAGTAGTGACTTGGACAGATGGAGGAAGGCCTGCACTCTCCATACGAGGCATAGTTCAGTTTGGAAAATCCCATCATGGGATGACTCTTGTGAGACAGTTTTCTTCTGTCTCCAGAGACAAATGTTGCTCGAGTGTGTCGCCGATGCCGTCAAATCCTGCCCTTGTTTAAGATCTGCTCATTTTGGATACCTTGTTTGAGAAAAAAGCATTATAGAATTCGACTTTTTTAAAAAACATTGTTGGTTCCGGCACATGCAGACTCCGCACCACCAGCGTTCATACCCTATTTAAGGCATTGGGTCCCGGAAAGCATCCTGTTCATGACGCTAAATAGTGAAATAGTATAAAGATTCATGACCCAGAAAAACATACCCTTTCTGGCGGCACATACCCTTTTACATCAATAAAGGGAGTGGCCGCCAGGAGGCTAGGGGCACGGGCCCGGGGTGACAACGTCGTCTCCAGGAAGCGTATCCCTTCACCTTCGAAGAGAAAAGCGCCCTGGGAACGCGGCTGGGGGGCCATATATATAGGCCTGTACGACGACGTGCCGCTGGATAGGGTGTATGGTTTTTGATCCATCTGTCTTATACAGGTTCTACAATTTCAAGCGAGTCTGTCCTAATCAGGGTTCGCCTCGATCTCTCCTAACAGGGTGTGGTTACAAGACTATCGTCGAGTATTTAAAAATCCGAAATCGAAAACATTTATCTGCATTTATTTAGCATTGCAGGTCATGAATCACCATTAGTTCATTTTCAGGACTAGATATCAGCGCTATTGTTTGAAAACAAGATGGCGTTGCCATACACAGGGCAGGTATTCCTAAATTTTCTTCGCTTGTTCTCGTGCGCTCGCCCCAAATATCTGAGAGCCTCGAACATGCTACTAAACAAGGTAAGGGTTCCAAGGGTGTTGCGAAAACACAACACGCATCAGTTGAAATGTTAAGTTCTGAAATGTTAAGTGCGGCGACTCCTTGGCTCAGATGGAGAAATACTGTTCTCTACCACGGAATTTCTGTCTCTACGGCAAGTTCTGCCTTTTTTCACGTTTGACAGCGAAATTGCGACAGTAAGTGCAGGTGATGCAGCAATTTGGGCTGCCAGCAGAGGAACAAGTGAACTTCCTTGCGGAAAAAGACTGTCGGTGCTTTCGTCCCTGCACTGCTACCATATTATTGTATATCAGTGCTCTTTGGTGAAAGGCAAGAAGGTTGGAAACTACTTCCGGGTGCTATGTGACAACTTCATGAAGCTACAACTGCCAAGCAGCGCCATAAATAGCCTTCTCGCAACACAGAAGCCTATTCCACAAGATAATTATTTGCAAAGATACCGGTACTTTTCCCTTTTATATTTCTTGTGACCATCGGAAAGGAAACCTTGGACAAACCATTTATTTGGGTATCTGGAGTGTCGAATTGAAAGAGTGAAAATAAAACTCGAGGACATGCAGCAATTTTAGGTAGGAACTAATGCATTTTTGAGTAGGGAGGAGTGGTGCAGAAATGAAAAAAACTGAAAAGAAGTATTTTTGTGAACTTTGCTTTTAAAAAGAATACCTTTCACTCTTACTCCACGTTTCCTTCATGGGGATATCTTTCACACCACCACTATCCCCTACCCCATTTACTTCGCTAGTCCCCCACCCCTCCCCGCTGGTACCAAAATTATACAAAGCAAAAAAAAAAAAACAAAAAAACAAAAAAAAAACAGTGCGCTAGTCGAACTAGACAGTTAAATCGAAACATTCGTAGTTGGTATGGAAAGATACGCACGTCCTCAAATAGAATCACTGGAGTCACAGTTTCAAATCGCTGGATCTTCATGGAATTTGTCACAGTTTCCCTAACAACGTAAGAGCAACTAGCGATCTCCATGCGATAATTATGGGATTACATTCGATTGAACACCCGATTATTACGCATCTCTTCCTAACGTGGTTTCCTTGACTGCACATGTGTACAAGGCAATTTTAAAAGGTAAGATATTTTTATAGTCTTTTTATTTCCGCTATTCGACTCGAACGCTGTTGCAAAGTTCAAATGAAAATATTATCGGTTATCCAACAGCATTGTTTTTGTCAATCCTTTGGTCAATGTCACGCAATTACATGTAACAAATTTCTCTGTACAGGCAAAGTACAGCAACGTTTCTGTAACCGAAGATGGTAGCCAAGTAGGAATTCAAGATATCATAACATCATAACTTTACAAAGGTGATAGGTTCGAGGAAAGAAGCAGTTCAGAACGAGCGTACGTAATCAAAGTCACTTGGAAATTGCCGTGTTTACATAATTTCAGCACCTGCTCTGACCTTGTTAAAATTTATGTTGAAGGTTATCACTCTCAGACAGATTGAAAACAGTAAGCTTAGAATTGTACTGTAACACTTAGGCGTTCAGAATAGCGAGTTAAGGTTTCCATCGGCAGATTTTAGTTCTTGACGAAGCTCTGGTTCGAAGAGGGCAAGGTTCATGTTGATTCCAAGAATGGCGGCGATGCAAAACTTGACTTCACGTTTCTGTCTCTCGACGGAGCACTTTTGTCGGGCCGCGGAAGATATTTTAACACAACAAAGCACAAAACAAAAAATTATGTCCCAAACATAATTGCATTTTTGCGTCGGGATACCTGTTGTTATCAAGCACTGGCTGCGTGAACTGGGTACTAGGTAACATGTGATCGAGCATTGCTTTATAGTACGTTGCGCGAATACGAGGGCCCCTTTCTACCTCTACACCATCGTGTGGCAAGTTATCTGTTCAAATTTTTCAGGCAAGTTCTTTTGTGTTTTTCTTTTTTGTCGGTATGGAACAGCCTCGGGTTCTGATTTTGGGTCACTCCTTTATACGTAGGCTCCGGGATTTTATTATTAGGAATAGTCCCACATATAACCTTAATTTAAACATTAATACCCCGGTTACAATTCATTGGCATGGCGTTGGGGGTCGAACAATCGATAAGGTTAGGCGGTTTGATTTAACCGAAGTAGAACGTTTTAAACCTGATGTTGTACTTTTACAAATCGGTACTAACGACCTCACCCGCCGTCGGTCCTCTCCAGCATCTGTTGGCTCTGCCATCGAGGATTTGGTCTGTTTACTTCATAATGAGTACGGGGTTCGTTTAGTTTGTGTTGGTCAAACCGTTAAAAGGCACCCGGTTGGGACGTTCAATGCAAACGTACAAAGCCTGGCGCAGTACCTTCAAGGGGTCTTAGAACCGCTCCCCTTTGCCATATATTGGACGCATCGGGGATTTTGGCGGGCTTGCCGTTCATACTTGTCACACGATGGTGTCCACTTAAATACAGAAGGGCAGCATAAACTGTACAGGAGTGTAAGGGGGGCAGTACTGCATTGTTTAAAACGCATAAACACATAAGGAATTTCTCGCCCAACCAGTTTTAATTTTTGGCAAGTTCATAGCCTTGGCCAAGGAGTTGCGTTCAGTGGGCTTTTGGTGTCTTTTTATGTCCTGTCCATGTGCTTTTGTTGCAATTTAATAGTTGCTTTGGGATTCTGTGCATTCCTGTGTGATGCCCATCCCTGATTTATGTCAATCATTGTCTTTGGAATTTGTTGCGTTATGTGCCTGAGTGACAACCAAATCTGGCCGTCGTTGACGTGCCCAATTCACTCCAGCTATTAACGCTTTTACATGTGTCTTTATAGTGTCTGTGCGGTCACATGACTATGACGTAGGTGAAAAAGTTAGTTCCGCCATATTGGAGGAGTGAAATCTGTCACGCGACTCCTCGCGTCTCCTAGCGATGCCTTCGTTTTGCCTGATCGTTGGATGTTCCAACGATAAAAAGAGACGTCCAGACCTTAGTTTTTGTAGGGTGCCTAAAGTTATTACTAGTCAAGGCGAGCAGACGGAAATTTTGTCGAATGAACGGCGAACTAGATGGTTAGCGGCCATAAGTCGTGATGACTTGACAGAAAGCAAGCTTGAGAACGACCGTGTTTGTGGAATTCATTTTCACTCTGGAAAAGCAGCTTCCCTCTGGGATAAATTCAATCTAGACTGGGTGCCTAGCTTGCATTTGGGCCACAGCAAGTTAAAGAGTTCAGACCAACAAGAGAAACAACAAGAAAGAGCCCAGAGAATAAGAGAAAGACGTAAACGCGAGAGGGAGCGTGAAGAACAGGATCAGGCTGTTAAAGAAAAAGTGTCTAGGGAAGATGAATCAGAAGCCCATGGCGATAGAATCAGGGATATTTCTTTCGCGGTTCAAGATGAAGAAGATTTGGCAGAGGTTCCAGAGAAGGAAGAAGAGGGGAACAACATGGCCACGCAAACTGAGCCAAGCGAACTCACCCAATCACAGTCAACGCAAACCGAGCAGTGTGATTACATGTTTCGAACGCCTAAACCTTGGATGCCAGAAAAATCCACCGTATTTGAACAGGAATTTTTTGAGGGAGATGACGGTAAAGTTCGCTTCTACACTGGGTTACCCTCGAGGGAAGTTTTAATGAAAACATTCTCCTTTGTATCTCCACATGTCAACAGACGCTCCCTGTCATTGAGTAAATTTCAGGAGTTTGTTCTGGTGTTGATAAAACTACGGCTGGCCGTCCCACACCAAGATCTTGCTTATCGTTTTGATGTTTCTAGAACTGTTGTTTCTCGCATTATTGTCACCTGGTTAACTGTCATGGATGTTCGTTTATCTCCTTTAATTTCCTGGCCAAGTCGGGAACAGCTTCAAAGAACAATGCCAAAATGTTTCATTGATTCTTTTGGTCTAAAGACAAGTGTGATCATTGACTGTTTCGAGATATTTATTGATAGGCCATCCAATCTTTTAGCAAGAGCACAGACGTTTTCCAACTACAAACACCATAACACTGCGAAAGTGCTGATTGGGATAACACCACAAGGAACAATATCATTTGTAAGCGAGGCCTGGGGGGGGGCGCACATCAGACAAACTTCTTACAGAGAACTGTGGCTTTTTAAAAAATTTACTTCCTGGGGATCTTGTCCTTGCAGACAGAGGTTTCACTGTCCATGAGCAGGTGTGGTTTCACCAGGCAGAACTGAACGTCCCTGCATTTACCAGGGGCAAACAACAGCTGGATCCAGTTGATGTAGAAAAGACACGTAAAATCGCCAATGTCAGAATTCATGTGGAGAGAGTTATTGGAATTCTGAGACAAAAGTACACAATCTTACAAAGTACTCTGTCAACTGACTACTTAGCATGTGAGGACAAGAGCAAAGCCCCACTGATTGACAAGATAATTCGAGTTTGTGCTGCCCTTGTTAACCTCTGTCCTCCTATTGTGAGTTTTGATTGATCTCTTTAATGGGTAATAACTCGTCAAGTTGTCCGAATTAGCCATACATCTTGCCTGAGCCTCAGCCCATTTACAGTCCACCTAAATACATACCAAGAAGTGTAGCAAGCTTGTTAAAAGGGTAGTTATTACCCGGGCTGCGCGCGTCTCGCGCGGCGCCCGGGTCATAAACTACCGACGGTTCTTCTTTTTTGTTGTCGAGTATCATCCACAAATGGCACTTGCGGCGTTTCTGCGCAAGCGCTAACTATTTTTAACAACAGTGAGGCATGTTGTCACGTGTGGGAAAATGTCGATTCATCTTGTGGCTTTTGAAGTCTGAACAAACAATATGTTAAGAGAAGTGTCTATGCGAATTTTCAACGGCGAGAAGAAAGTTTTTAACATGAGTAAACTTAACGGCAGATGGACTGCCGTGTTTCCCCGTGTCTGCTTCAGTAGACAGCGAGTAGTCTCTAATTTTGGCGATGGATTGTGGGGGCTCGTGCGCGCGCGAAGTTGCGAGGAGAGACGACGCAAGGGGAGCGCCAAAAATTAGAGACTACAGACAAAGGGAGTTTGACCTTTCACGGCCGAGTGATTCGAGTGTAAATCTCATATCAACAGCAAGAATGATGCCTGTTGTCACATATCGGATAACGTCGATTCACCTTGTGTCTTTGAAGTCTGAACAACTAATATGTTAAGACAAGTGTCTATACGAATGTTTGCAAGTTCAACAGTGAGAAGAAAGCTTTTCACATGACCAAAATTTAACTCCAGATGGACTGCCGTGTTCCCGTATCCGCTCCATTGAGATGTACATTTTGTTGAATAACTCAAGTACGGGATATCACACACCCCTGGGACTTTGACAGGTAGTTTATTTACTATGTTGCCACAATATCTCAATTTCTGGACTTTAATTTTTGAATGATAAGCGATTATATTTTACAAATGTACTAGCGTCCCTTGAAACTGTCCAGAAACGTTCCTCTCTTGTGTTTCAAATGACCCTGGATTGACGTATTTGTAAACAGTTTCACTCTGCTAATTAATTATCTACTCACATTTCACCGAGACTCCATTCACATTTATGCGAAAAATCCAACATCGTTCGATAAGCGTTTCCTTTCTCAAACAATTATCCATCGAAGCGAAAACAAGTGTGCTTAGTTTTTTTTTTTTTTTTGGAATCAATACACTATTGCAGCACTTATTTGGGTTCTAGTGCTTAGTTGAAAGAATCTGACAGTGTATTTCAATTCAGTAAAATCCAGCTAGTGGTCTATTATCAATGCTGTGTTCTGATTGGTTGAGCTACTACTAGGCTATATGTTATAGCCCACTAGTAGCGAAGAGTCAGCTTTGAAAACCAAAACAATGGTTTTGCTAGCTAAAGTTGTTTTGTCTTGATATTTTTGACCAACAAGTCGGTGTCTGCTATAGAGACGTTTTGACCATGTGTTTTTTTTTAGTTGTTAGCTTTCCTTTGTAAATAGTTTTTTATTGTATAATTTTAATATTGTAGCTTTCTTTCATACAAATATATATATTGCAAGGTTCATATTAGCCTCCCACACAGATACTTGACACTGTTTCGATCAAATTTTCTGATCCTGTAGAAAATATGGTGAGCCTTAGTAATAAATGATATTTTTATCCATGGATAAAGGTAACAAAATTGATGAAATCTAAAAATATTAGTGAATGGATGGTGTGATCCTCCTTTAATATCTAACACTGGGTTGGAGAGGCAGTAAAATAATTACAACAATATTTCTAGCTCTTTGGAATGAAGCCTCAAGTGCCTCCTGATGAACTGCTAGATTCTCCTTCCAATTTGTCTTGTTTATGCTCAATTATCAAAGGGAGAATTTAATACATGTATTAATATCAGTAGACATTTGTAATTGGGGCCTTATTCCACACATCGCTTTAGTACAGAATGAAAAAATGCCTCTCAAGATAACTGGGTCCTTTCATTCTACCTTAAAATTAGTTCTCTACTGGGATTTAATCTTTACGGGTATTACCTGGAAATCACTGTCCCTCATCTGTGGGATTTTTCCCAATAAACAAGTACAAGATGTGGAAATGGTCACTTACAGTGTATCATAACAACAAGGATATTTACATAATTTTATATAACTGTGTGCAATGAAGAATGTAACCTTTAAGCCCCATATCAAGTTCTGCCATAAAGTGCATTTCTTATGGTACTGTTCAGTTAAACATTGACACATTTTATCTTAGATGGTCCTTTTATTCATTCTCCTGACCTGTATGTTTCATTAGGCAGTGATAATGTAAGGTCAGGAGAACTTTTTTGCTACTCGCTGTTAGGGCTTAAAAGGTTAACACTTGGGAAAATGTCCTTTATTAAAGATCAACAGTTGGAAAAGGTTCCATTCTACTGGACCTCAAACATCTTGAAAGGTGAGGGCGCATCTTCGGGATATCAAATTGAACACTCAAGGGGTCTTGCATAAAAACAAGGCTCGTAGCAAATGCTATAGCAAATACCCCACAGTCAGATCCATTTAGTTGCTGCTGAATAGGGACAACATTAATTCCCCTGAATTCCTGTCCGAGTAGACTTCTTGCCTGTTCCTCAATGTCGTCACAGACAACATCATGAAAAAAACTGTCATATAAATTAACATGGCCACTGGAGCAACCAATGGAACTTAAACATACCCAGTGGTTACCTCCAGTGTTCAAAATCTGTATGAATTCACCACTGATAATGTCAAAGGCTCTTATTGGACCAAGTGTTGGCCTTTGAAATCCTTCAATGTTCGGATTTAACTGTTTGAGGTAGATTTGTGCCTGGTGGATTATAGAACAGTCTAACCAGCCATGTGTATCCTCCATCAATGCAAATTCTCTTTCAGTCAGATTCCCTAGTGAACCCGTCTTATTAACATTTGTGTTGACAGTTTCTTTGACAAACAAAATATCTGGGTCAGGATTTGGGGATGATTCTCCTTCCACATCACTATCCTGTGGGGTGTTTGCACCGATGTTGACTGGTGTTGCGGGTGAATCTACCTTCAAATCATTATCACTTTGGGAGCTTGAATCATTAATAATAGGGGCTGACATTACACTATCGGGTGTTCCAGCTGGTTCTCCTACCAAATCAGAATCCCCTTCAGCTGGTGTTGATGGTCTACTTTTAGGTGCTGTAATCTTGCAGTTATAGCAAAGCCAGGTTGTTCTTGCATTGCTTGGATAACGTTTGTAAGACATGCATGGCAGATGAAATTTGAGCACTGTTCATTATGACATTTCAGCAGTTTATCATTTGCCTGTGCTTTTTTTTGACATGTGCAGATAGTTGCAAGTTTTGTTGCCTCACTTAGGAATTGATCCTTCATTTCAGGCAATTTCTTGCTTTTTGCCCTTGTAAATTGAGGCAACTTTCTACAATGAGGGCAGTACCACATTTTTGGAACTGTTACATTCTTGATACCCAAACAGGATGGATGAAATCTGGATATTTTGCATGTGTGGTTGGCACATGTTATTGGTGCTTCACTAGTTGTTTCCCTGCAGTAACAGTCACCAGGTTTTGCAACTTCTTCTGGGGAAAGCTGGGATTTTAAATCCATCTTTCGGGTATACCATCTTCCCAATATTTCTGGTAATATGCAAATTCTCCAGAAAGTCCTTAGTTTGGGAATTTGTGTTTCCCAGTGTTTCATGTCTGGAGCAAGTCTTTCCAAGAAAAATTTTGATGTTTGCCCATCTGAGGCGAACACAATAAAATCTAAATATCCTCTCCCACTTGTATGGATTTGTTGTTGTGCTTGATAATAATAGTCATGATCTCTTTTGAGTTGGAAGCAAGATTCAGTTTTCTGCAAACAGGAAGATTTCTTTTGCACATAGCTGTCAAAGTCAACTCCATCTATGCAGTAGGGGCACTTGACTTCGCCACATCCCTGTCCACAGCAATCACATTCACAGAGAAAATCTGGAGTGGCATGTAAAAATTGGTATTTCCTTGTTTATAATTGTTCCACATTTAGTTATAACAAAGTTAGCGTGAGTTTTTTGCATTGTTTTTTCATACTCTGTGATGGCAATATCCTCATGTTTGCATCCATATCTTGTGGCTGCTGTGGAAAAGCGAAAAATATCTGGATAACAAATAGCTTTGACCAGAGACTGGGAGGGCTGTGAAGGATCTGTGTGACTGGCTGCACGACATTTGGAAGCCCCTACTCTTCCAGCCCTGTGTCTAAAAAAAGCACTCCCTTTGGCCTGATCCATGGTTTCCCTTTCGATTGACTTAATATCTTCATCAGATAGGTTCAATTGTACTTTGTTACACTCCTTTAGGAGATCAGTATATGATAACTCTAGATACTTGGGATCAAACAAGTCTGTCACCGCCTTAATGTTTCTAGTACTTGAAATAAATGAATCAGCAAATGGGTAAATTAAACTTAAACATACTGGTTTAATTTGGCATTCACTCAAAGAGTGATAAAAAGCATCCATTTCTTCAGCAGAAGGTTCTAGTGATGATGACATTTTCACTTCTGGATGTTTAGGTGTGGAGGTGTGAGATGGTGGACTTGAATCAATAACAGGGAAAGAAACCGTTTCAATGGACTTATCGAGGTCGGCTTTTAGTTTCTTTGCAGAAGAAAAATTAATTTCTTTGATCCTTGCGTAGTCAACCTGCTTAACTGTGGTAGGCAACAGCCACGTACATTTTACTTGGGTGCAGGCAAGCTTCCCATTTAATCTCATCCACACTTCAATATAAAAAAGCACACTTGCGATATGAGAACAGCATTCTCCCAGCCCGGCCATACACCCAGCACAGTGAGCTGAAAGAACAGTTCCTTCTTTGGTTGATATTATCCACAATGGCACGTGCGGATCATTCATTCGTTGGGAATGTCTCACTTTTACAAGAACCACGTATTTATCTCGCAATGTTTGTCCAAGAACACTTGTAATAAAGCCGTTGTATGCAAGGAGACTTCTAAAATTTTTAAACTGCTCCTTTGTATAAAAACTCGTATCGAGCACTAGATATGACAGAAGATCGCACGACTCGACTGGAGGAAGACATTCCGGAGTACAGTTTTCTTGCGGAATAAGGAAAGGGTCGATACCAATGGCCGCTATTTTCTCCACATATCTTCTCCTTATGTTGCCCTGTAATGACTCGCCATAGGCAGACAGAATAAACTTGGAATTTGTCTCGCTCTCAGAAGGGAACGCTTCAGTTGCCGCCATTTATAAATAAAACATTACTCCTCCAAGATGGCGGCGCCTCGTTTTCGGAATTTTTGTGACGTCACGCGAACAGACACTATAGATACCTATGTGATCGGCCCGTGACTGACGCTCTCCCATCACATATGATGACATACGATTGTTGTAGCTGGTTAATGGGCATCCTGCATTTTTGAATTAGCGTACAATGCATTCTGCCCCCCTTGATTCTCCTTGTTGTCTAATCCCGACCTTGCCTATAACATGTCCGAATTAACTCTAGCTAAGTTTTATAGGCCTTATTAATCAGCATGCCGCCACGAAGGAAATCGCGACGAACAGCAGGACCGTCAGACGATACCGTCAGCGTCCAATTTGTTCCTGACTCGGTCGAAATCCCCCCTCCCAAGCGGCTGTTGAGGCGTCTGCATCTAGTGTGGGATCGGAGGGCCTTTCTGATGCAATGGTTTCATCTATTGTCGCTGCAGTGAAAACGGCGATACAGTCGACCAACGCGGCCCAGAATTCTTCCCGTTCCATCAATCTGGTCACCGACGCAGTGCAACGCGATGTGCAGTCCCTTACCAATACTCCAGTTGGGGCCGTTCAGTCGTCAGGTAGCGAGATATTACCCAGTGCGCCTTTATTTTCTAGTATAGGTGTACCCTTAGGTAGCCGCTTGAGTGCACGCCTAAAGAATAAGATCTGGGCAGAGGAATTCGTCAACTTTGGCTCTCTTCTAGATATGTCCCCTAATCCGGATAAGTTCGCATTATCTATCACCGCTCCCACCGCCGGAATTGGGTCTAAAACCCCTAATTTTACATTCGAACCGGTACACAATGCGAAGAAATTGACGTCTATTCACGAGTGGGTGTCGGCCTTCCACTCTTTTGTTGCAGTCTACTGCGAAAAATTCCCCAGAGAGACGCCAAATTTGATGCAATTTTGCGAAACAGTGCGCGACATCGCCACACGTGGGGGGGACTGGAACTATTACGATGAACAGTTCCGGTATCTTCGTCAAGGCAACCCACAAACGTACCCTTGGAGAGTGGTACATTGGGAGTTATGGCATCGCGCGGTGACTTTTCGTGCCAAATCTGGATATTTTGCAACCGACAAACCCAACTCGAGGTTCAGGGGAGAACAATCAATGGTCAGAGGGGTGTGTTTCACGTTCAACGCCGGTCGTCCCTGTGCGGGCTGCAGATATGACCATAAATGCTCCAGATGTGGTGGTAGACATGCAGCTACGTCCTGTCAATCTGCCTCGAACATTCCCAAACCAGCCGGAGATAGAACTATCGCAACTCCATCGCATAATAAACAGCCCGCCAGTAACGCCGGTAAAAGTATCCACCCTTAGCCCCCTTTTACAACAATACGACCCTCGTCTTAAGCAATTTTTGATTGATGGCTTTTCGTTTGGATTTCGCGTTGGGTTTGTTGGTACTAGCCAATTACGTCTTGCTTCAAATTTGCGCAGTGCGAAGGACCAACCTGAAATTTTAGCTGCTAAACTTGAGAAAGAATGGTGCGCTGGGAGAATTGTAGGTCCATTTTCTCGTCCACCTTTTGATAATTTTATTTCTTCACCTTTAGGCGTAGTTCCAAAAAAAAACCCCAGGGGAATTTCGTATTATCCACCATTTGTCATACCCAGATGGCTCGTCGGTGAATGATTTTATTCCGGACCAATTTTCGTCGGTTCAATGTGCTTCAATAGGTGATGCTATTACACTCATTAAGTCGTTAGGTAGGGGCTGCTACATGGCCAAGACCGATATAAAATCAGCTTTCCGCATTATTCCGATTCACCCTGACGATTACCATTTACTGGGTATGACATGGAATAATTCGTAACTTTTTTGACCGGTGTCTGCCCATGGGCTGTTCTTCGTCTTGCGCTATATTTGAAGCTTTTAGCACTGCGCTCGAGTGGCTTGCTAAACATTATCTCTGTGTTTCCGGTGTTTTGCATATTTTGGATGATTTCTTGTTTATTGCTACCTCTCAAGGCAAATGTGCCTCCGATTTAAACAACTTTTTGAGCCTATGTGATAGTTTAGGGGTACCTATAGCACATGAAAAAACGGAAGGTCCTTCAACCACTTTACAGTTTGCTGGGATAACACTCGACACGATTAATATGGAAGCACGTCTGCCGGACGATAAGCTTCAAAAATGCAATGCTCAGTTATTGGACATGCACAGACGCCGTAAAACTACCCTGAAAGAACTTCAATCTTTGATTGGATTATTAAATTTTACTTGTTCCGTTGTTCTACCTGGTCGGGCCTTTCTTCGGCGGCTTGTTGATCTCACAAAGGGTGTCCGTCTCCCTCGCCATCGTATACGGATTACTGAAGCCTGTCGTCGAGATTTATTAGTATGGCTTCAATTTTTAAGAGATTTTAACGGCCGTACATTTTTTCTGGACGATCCGTGGCAGGTTTCACCGCCTCTCAACCTTTACACCGACGCCGCCGGCTCAAAGGGCTATGGCGCACTTTTTGGGAAACATTGGTTTTACGGAGAATGGCCTGCCAACTGGAAATCATTGAACATTGCATTTTTGGAGGGCAGTTGGAAAATATGGAATCCGAATTTCCACGGAATTCTGGCGGAATTTTCTTTTACTGTTTTTTTTGATTACTCAAATGATTGAAGATACTCCGAATATACTCCGAAGATTTCCGATGACTGTACGAACTCGGATATACTCCGAAGATCATCTGGAGATTGCCGAAGTTAGCCGAAGATCCCTGAAGAGCAATTGACCGCTGAAGAGAGATGGCGGACATAGTCGGACACTCCCGAAGATTTTCCGAAGATTGCACGAGCTCCGAATATACGGCGAAGATCATCCGAGGATAGCTGAAATCAGCTGAAGTTCCCTGATGGACTACTGGACCGCCGAAGAGGGATGCAGACATGTCAGACATGTCAGAGACTTGTGAAGAATACTGGAATTTTTAAAAAGATTTGCGTTGTTAAATATTTGATTAGACGGGTCTATTTTCATATGAATAAATCCATTTACGTTGCCGGAATTTTTGACAGTGAGTTTCTCTTTAATAGAAAAAAAATACAGCAGGAAGGGAAAAAAATCCTGCCACTAGGTGCTAGAAAAAAAAATCTTGCTGACCAGAAATCACCTACTCGCCCCTCAAGAGTTAAATGGTCGGCCCCTAACATGATTTATTTACACACGTGTACTGCACACTACAGTCGTGATTCAGGACTTGTCGGACGAACAGGAACCTTTTGTCGCCCCGTTTCATTCCAAGTTTTAATTTGGACAGTCATCACTACTTAGGGTTCACCTTGGCAGCAAGGATTATTGACTTAGGTGAACTTTAGCCGCTCTTGACCGCTATTGAGAAAAAGTTAGAGAAACAACTGCCTTCCACCGACCATGTGTGGATCCTCTTCGGCTGACTTCGATAATCGCCGGATATTTGATCTGGATTATATTGAGAAATCATTGGCTAACAAAATTCAATCATTTTGAGTAAAACAATCAGAAACAAAATGTTCGGGATTCCGTCTGTTGCGAGATTCAGTTCAAATGCCGGTCTTCACTTTATTTAGGGTAACGTAATTTGCTTCTCCTAAAGTGCAACGGGAATACTTTCGACTAGGTTAGGGTAAAACTCACTGTCAAAAATCGTGCAACTTACATAGAAATATTCAGAAAAATAGACCAGTCAAATCAATTTGTCCCCACAAATCTTTTGAACATCCTCATCCCTCTTCGGCGGTCCAGTTGTCCTTCAAGGAACTTCGGCTGATTTCAGCCATCCTAGGATGATCTTCGCGTATATTCGGAGCTCGTGCAATTGCAATTGCAATTGCTCTTCAGGGATCTTCGGCAATCCCCGGATGATCTTCGGAGTATATCCGAGTTCGTTACAGTGTCATCGAACAATTTTCGGAGTATTTTCGGAGTATCTTCAATTCACTTGAGTTAAAAAAAAAACCGCCAGAAAATTCCGCCGGAATTCCGCCGGAATGCCGTGGAAAATTCCGGATTCCGGAAATTTTGAAACTTGCCTTTTTGGAGCTCTTTCCGATTACTATCTCGCTCCACGTGTGGGCATGTCAAATGAGCAATCAATGTGTTCTCTGTTTACTGATAATGCGGCTTTGGTTGACATTATCAATAAACAGACTTCAAAACACCCCATGATCATGATCTTAGTCCGTGACCTTGTCCTAACATCACTACGTCATAATATTTTGTTTCGGGCTTATCATATACCCGGTGTTGACAATACCCGGGCGGACTTAATTTCTCGTTTACAGATTGTAGATTTCAGGAAAGCATTCCCAGATGCCGACCCAGAGCCAACTCTTGTTCCCGAGACCCTTCTCCCGCAGAAGTGGTCGATACGTTAAAGGAATTACTACACTCCTCATTGTCGGAGCAGTCTCGCAAACAATACTCACGTGCTTGGGTTGTCTTTACTGAATTCTATACCCGCTATCAGGGTGCCGATTTACATTTGCCTGTTTCGACAGCGTGTATCGCATTATTCATTTCCTTTTTATGTGCCAAGGGCCTTGCTCCTGCTACCATAAACTCGTACCTATCAGCAATAGCATATGTACATAAGATCAAAGGCCACTACGACCCGACCAAATCATTTTTAGTTGACAAGCTTCTTGTGGCCGTTGGCCGCCGTGGTCAAGCCGATGTTCGTATGCCCATTTCACGTCCATTATTGTACGAATTAGTTAGAGCTTTACAGCATACTAGCCCATCTGCCTATCGTAGATCTCTGTTCGGGGCAATGTTCATGACAGCATTTTATGGTTTCTTCAGAATAGGTGAATTATCTTGCAATAGTAAACAGCAAGTTGACACCGTTGTGCAATTTGATCAAGTCACTTTTTTGAAACAATCTTCTCGAGTGACGGCTGTCAAGATTGTGATCACTAAGTTTAAACACAACACGAATAATCGGCCGTTTGTCATAACAATAGAAAGCGAACCTTCCGAACTGTTTTGCCCCGTGCAGACCTTAATCGACTACATTAAACTTAGGGGTTACCATAAAGGCCCCTTGTTCACGTGTGCAGCCGGCGGGGCAATCTCGACAAATAATTTTAACACTGAGCTCCGTCGTGCTTTGAACTTTTGCGGCCTTGATTGTTCTCGCTACAAGAGCCATAGCTTTCGCATTGGTGCAGCGTGCCATGCGTCTGCGAAAGGTTTTTCGGATTCGCAAATACGTGCCCTAGGTAGATGGAGTTCGGACGCTTTTAGAACTTACATTCGTCCGCCTTCACTCAAGGCTAACTAATTGTTTTTAAACGTTTCAAAGACACTAGTCAAGCCGCGATTGGATCTCCGTTGTATAGGTCAGTCAGGAGCTGCTATGCAGTGGTGATTTTCACTACGGCTATTTAAACATCCGTTATGGGACCAGTATTTTTTGTCTTCATCTCTGGTTAGCTTTCACGGGCCACGGTGGATTCTCTGATGCGTGGGTCAGTCAGGGGCTGCCATACTGAAAGGGTTTTTCACTGTGGACTCTTTCCGCTTTCACTTACTATGTACTTTACCAATCTGTTCTCATGTACTACTTTATCAATAGGTTATCTGTCCTACGAAGGAGCTACGGTCCTGGCACGAATTGCTATGTTATTTAACCTCTGTTTTCAATGTCAGTTCGCGTGCGGTTCATGACTAGGTCAGCCAGGGGCTGCTGGAAATGACCGTACTTTACAGGATTTTCTTATATCCTCGCTGTTTTCAGTTAAAATATTCCTCGGGGTTCTTAGTTCCGGATCTTGGTGGGGTGGTCACACGCTGTGTGCCTTGTGGCGGTTATTTCTTCCCCACCTTTTCCGAAGAGACATTCAATTACTTAATTTTTTCCATGTCACGTCACGATCTGATTAGTTTGTTAAGCGTGGCGTGACTTTTTATTGTTATATTAATAAATACGTCACAATAGTGGCCAATTTTATCCAGCCATATGACTACATTGTCTCTTCGTAAAACTAGTGCGACCCGGAGCTAATTACCCCTCGACTACCTAAGTTCGCGAGATTAGTAAATCCGCAATATATTACTTTCGGAAAGGTATCGTGATGTAAAAATATGCAATTTATGAAAATACTAATTTCAACGTTAAATTATATGTACCAGTGGGCTTTTTGTGGTGTGGAAGTTAGCTAAAATTAGCTCATTCGC
This sequence comes from Pachyseris speciosa, assembly GCA_016490735.1. NCBI lineage: Eukaryota > Metazoa > Cnidaria > Anthozoa > Scleractinia > Pachyseridae > Pachyseris > Pachyseris speciosa. The sequence continues at coordinate 548,385 of JAEMWC010000565.1, read as the reverse complement.
TGAAGCGTTTGAACTGGGGTATTTTTAACGGTCAAAAACAGTTACATACCAGCAGCTTTTCCAAAGTAATTTTATGCTTTGGAAAGACCAAGAGATGCCTTATGATCTGGCCAAGTCACATTGGTAGATGACACCGCGTTTATCTACACGAGCGATAACAAAATGCGTCATTCAAACTTTCCTCGATTTCAGCAAAAAGCAAGCGCTTCACGATCTTTGAATTCTATTTTCGAAAATAACTCACCATAGGTGTTGTTCAGGCAAGATATGAAGAATTTCGAAATTTCACGAGTGACGCCGGATTCTCGATATTTACAGAAATTGGCTCTTAAGATTTTTTATATAAATTATCGTTCGCCGGGAACGATAACTTTCCATGTTTGGTATATAAAGAGAATTAAATGTATTACAACACCAACAACGCCAGTCATATCCTGAAATAAAGCCGTTTCCTGAACGGAACCGTTTAAAAGGTTTAAAAAGTGATAAAAACGTTACTTTGTAATTTCGGGTAAACCTTGTGCTCACGAAGTTGTTGAAAACGAGGGAATGCTTGTGAAAACCATGAAATGTTCATACGCACCTAAGAAACACAATTGACAACAAATTGTACTCAAGTTTGGTCAGTGACATAAGCCGATATCGGCGTTACTGTTCCTGCCCGCAAACCGCTCTCAGCTCCAATTCTCCAGCCACAGCATACCAAAAACATTCGTTTTGACCTGGTTTGAAGGTTCAAATTTCGACACATTTGACGTCACATCTCCCTAGAGAGTCAACTGTCAATCCACCAAAAAGTATTAATTGAAAGGGATCTCTATGTTCTTAAGAGGTTGTCCGTGTAAGAATCGACCACTCGATCTGGATCAAAATTTAGATTCCGTTCAAAATTTGCCCATAAAATAAGGTTCATATAAGATGTAAGAAAACGCATTTCTTTCCTTCTTATTCTCTGTGATACTTAAGATATTGAGACAAATTCCATCGATACCAGGAAACATCAAAATGGGTCTTTCACGAAGCCGAAATTTGCCCGATTTCAGTTGATTGCTTCTCGGCGGGTATTTATCGGAATAACTCTAGATTTACACAATTTATACACATATCAAAATACTTTAAGTCAGAGGTAAAACCAAATCAAATTAAGTTAATTAAATGGGATAACACGAAAACAAACGAACCAGAAAAAACGCCACTTGCAAGAACCGATGGAAGTCCGTCAGGAACAACCCGGATTTCTCAAAATTCTGACTTGTCCGGAAAGCCCCTTATATTTTTCTCAGTAGTATTAGGATAGTTTCTTTTAACCATGAAATAATAACTTTTGGATTTCGAGCATGCGAAGAGATACAGAGGAAGTATTTTCCACAAATCCGCTAGTTGGTGGGCCAACCGAATGTCGCATCCCTCATTATGGGTGTATCAGTTTCGAGTTTATTTGTTGATAAATTGAGCAAAAATGTTGGCAATACAACAGGTATAAAGCTAAAACCTTACCTCAAACTGTTTATCGCTCCACATCGTGCAAGCTACGTTTTTCATGATCACTTGCCATGGTACGAAATGCCAAGATTACTGGCTCGTGCAAACGAACATATCGACATATTCGCTTTCCTTTCGGGCAAAATAAAGTGTATCAACGAAGGCCCCTTGGACGACTGTACGCGGTCATATTAACCTTTATCTCTGGATGATGAATGAAGTAAACAAGAGGCGATTTATGAAAGAAATAGAGGAGGAATATGAAGCAACTTTGTAGCACCTACACCATTGCTTTTCAGTTGTTTGTCTGCTAATTATTACCGCTGACCGCAACAACACACTGTTGGACTGGCGGTCAAAATGGCGGGAGATAACACCTGTTCTTTTGCCATAATCGTAAACGGAAAATGCGGCCCAAACAGAGGAGAAGAAAATGTCATTTTTCTACGTGAATGTTCACATGACATCAGCAACCACCTGCGAGGATGTCATCTGTCACGCGAGAACGTAACGGAGGTCAACTTAATTCTGGCGCGAGCTGGGCTATTTGACCTCGGTATGAGCAAGGTGAAAGGGATGACTATATGCCCCACGCACAGAAACAATCTCGGGAGGTACTGGCAGCCACCACGGACCTGCCAATATCCAGAGCATGTAGGACAGTTCAAGAAAGTTGCAGGCGGAACAGTTATAAATTTTAAAACTTCAAAGGAGATTTATACTCTGTGTGGAGAAACAGCACAAGTGGGATCACGTGAGTTCCAATATTTTACGATTAGCTCTTTTCAAGTTTTCTTTTGCCAAGCGGTTTAACGTTTTGGAGCAATTCTATTGTAATTTACACAAAAGAAGTGAGGGCACGCAAAATTGACGCGACGCCTTACTAAACACAGCTATTATTGTTTACTTATTTTATTAAATTTTGTTTGCTTAGCAATTTGCACGACATGTCGAAAAAAACACAAGGAGAAAGTTACAAAGGCGACATGGCTGCATAGTTTTACTGAATATGACTCACCCGTTGATGGTGATGATGATGATGATGATGAACATGAAAGTTCCGGCAGGTAAGATAAGACTTTCTAAACAAGATCGGTGTCCTGGCTTGTATTTAATTTATTTGCGATCACAGCTTTGATAAGAATGCGTGCCTGTTTGCATGTAAGCAGTAAAATCGATCATTTTTTCTCCCAAAACAAACGTGTTGCTTGACCAAATACGGTGTTTCTGTTATAAAAGCTCTGCCTGTTATTTTATTTATGTTGATTCAGTGTAGCGACTTCAAAACGACGTTGTACTTGTGTAAAATATCTATGCAACAACACGCAGGACTCATGCAACGGTACATTTAATTCATTGCTGAATGTTCTAATCCTTTGCTCAAACGAAGCAATTCTAAAGCGCCTGAGGATACGACATTTCTTATTTGCTTTCTTATCGTCGCAGGAAATGTGTTGACAAAACCTCGGTGGCAAAGCTTTTTACCTTCATGTTCAGTTCCCGCAACTTGTGTGCTTAATCGTACTCCACAATGGTATATTTTTGTTTGTTTTTGGATCGAACGAAATATCATCCGCATTACAATCTTCACACGCTTCGATGGACGCCATTCATACTTTCGTCATGATATAAACAGTCGAGCAAGAATCTATGCAAGTTATACCTACATCAACTAGAACATGGGAGTATCCGAAGTATGTGATGCTGTATGCAGCAACTTACTGTACAGTTAGTTCCTGGTGCCACACCTTTGTTAGTAAAATAGGTGTGATCCACAACAAAATAAGGTTTTATTTTTAGAAAGTAAAATAAGTCAATGATAAGTGAGGATTGGATAGAAACGTAATGTTTCCGATGACTGTATTGTAATATGTTTTAACAGGTTCGCCAAAAAAGAAGCTAAGTTAGCAATAACAAGTGTTTTAACGTCGACTCCATACAAAGAAGCACCGACTCCATACAAGGCAGCGGAGAAAACAGACGTCAGTTGGACCCAAGAAGGTGACTGTAATACCCTGGGAAAGCCTTTTATCTTGCGCCTCCAATTTTGTCATATTTGATAAAATACGACTACGACTACTACAAAAATATTACAAGTACTCTGACCACTAACACTAACACTACTACTACTTCTACTACTGATGAGTGATGATGATGATGATGATGATGATGATGATGATAGTGATGATAAACTTCTAACACACGTAAGTCACAAGGCGCTTTTAAAATTGTACACCCTCGCTTTCGATGAAAAAAAAGTGTCCTTCGCGGGACAAACGTTTGCAGGGGAAGAGAAAGGCTCGCCCATTCCGTTCTCGCGCATCTTATTTCCCCTTTTCCTCCCCCTTTTAATGCCTGATTTGTCCTTTGAGTGTAAAACAAAAGAATCTTGTACTTTTTATTACAGTCAACTGTGGCTGTGATGGCACGACGCTGTTACGGACACCAGCTAAATCACCGTGTAAAACAAATCACACACGTTTGATTGAAATAAACTCCCGCTACTTGTACGAACTTTTGCCATTAAGGAACACAACTCGCGGCCCCGAAGATGTCCCCAATAACGACAGCTTACTCGGTTTCTTTTTCAACAAGAGAACTAATTAAATTACTTCTGTGATTTAGATTCCAGAGATGAGGAAAGCCTAAATTACTACAGTCTTTTATCCACCTACAACACGACAATGAACCTTTTGGCGCAGAGATCAAATGTTCAGCGCAGTCCCCTCGTTAATCAGTTAGATGTTCCCTGGGAAAGTGCTACCCAAGAAGCAAAATCTCGATGTGTTGATAAAGCCAGGGAGGATTGTCGCCTTGTATGCGATATGATTGCACCAGAAAACGGAGATGAGTTATACAAGGCACTTGCGTCCCAATCCGAAACTGTTGAGCCTTCTTCGGATCTAGTAGCTCTGATGACAGCCTACAAGAATGCCAAGACATCGGGGCTCAGGACACAGATCTTGAGTCTTTACGCTTTTATCTACCCAATCCAAATTTATTAAGCTACACGAGCCGTACGAAAAGGTCACCCGTTATCAAGTGAAGCGCGCAAGAAAACTTGCCAAACCGCATGGTCCAGGAAACGTACCAAAAAAGGAAGCTAAACATCGTGTGCGACTTGACATGGTTAAAGTTGATCATTTCCTAGAGTTTGCGAATAGACCGTACTTTTACCAGGACGTGGCCTATGGCAGTCGAAAGTTGACATTGGACAATGGAGAGAAAATCTCCATGCCAAATGTCATCCGGACAGTTACGAGATCTACCATAGTTCACCAATATCAGAGTTTCTGCGAAGAGGAATGTTTCACTCCCTTGAGTCGCTCTACTTTATTTAAAATCTTAGATGTTAGGGAGGCATCTCAACGTAGGTAAGGGAAAGAAGAAATGTTGAGTTCTGTCATTCGCTTTCTGAGGCGATAACTGTTGGCACTAACCATACCGCACAACCTTTCTTTATTTAAGGAAATCAGTAATAAATAAATAAGTTATTCAATTCGCGTCTTTACAAGTGGGATGGGAAAAGACGAAATGCACCACTCCCATTTGAGTCGCATCGCACTGTAAAAGTTGTAAGAAGTAGAATATGGGGATTCTGGACTTCCTTGAAGTAAATACCTAAGCAAACCCCAGATACAGGGGTAAACTCAAAGGGTCAGGATCAACTTGAGTTCCTTGTAGAAAGTCATTGGTATGGCCTTTCTCACCCCTTTCAACCCTTTCCATGCCTAGGTCACTGCAGGGGCCAGATAATATTGCCGCAGATTGTGCAGCAGGGTTCCAGACAATTGAAAGAATTGTAGATAATCTTAGAGAGAAAGGGAGCGAAAGGGAATGGTGCGTTGCTACAAAGCGGCGGCTAAAGGATGGAAAGCGGTATCTCAAGACAGACTACAGAGTCCATTGCAGTGAGGAGAATTCCCCTTGCAAAGATCACTGCCGAACGTTTGCTCTAAGTGACCCAGTGGAGAGCGATTTCAGACAGGATTGTGATCACGAGCATAACTTGAGGTGTGAATTGTGTGATGACCTAAAAGACTTAATAAACGATGTGAAGCAAGAGATTCTTCAATCCTCCACAGCTGCGCACAACAGAGAATATCAAGAAGACCTCTTGTATGACTTTGAACAAGCTAAAACTGACATTCTTGAGTGGAAAGCTCACGTGTTGCGGTCGGTAAACCAGGAGAAGGCGAAGCAAGATGCCATCAGGAACCTGAGCCACAACTCAGTTTTAGTAGTCATGGACTGGGCAATGAAATTTGTACAGATGAAGTACCGAGAGAAGCAATCAGACTGGTACGGCAAAAGAGGCATTAGCTGGCACGTGTCGACCGTCATTTCTAAACAAGAAGCAGCTAGTTCCAGTGAGGTGGAAGTCGAAACATACGCACATCTGTTTGATAACTGTCAGCAGGACTGGTACGCTGTCTGCTCTATTTTTGAAAACCTTTTAAACGAGGTGTTAGCATCCAAGCCCTCCGTTAACTGCGTGTTTCTTCGCTCAGATGAAGCTGGATGCTATCACAATAACTCCTTAATTGCATCTCTAAAAGACGTAGGGCAGAGGCTGGGCATTCATGTGAAATACTATGACTTCTCCGAACCTGCCTATGGTAAGGACGTTTGTGACAGAATTTTGTGCCCCATGAAAAGTTCAATTCGCCGTTATTGCGATGAAGGGCATGACATAACCTGTGCGGCACATATGCGCACCGCCCTTCTCGAAAGGCCCGTTCGAGGAGTGACGGCATCTGTGTGTGCTATCGACGAAAAGAAGAAAACTCTAAGCATCCAAAAAATAAATGGCTTCAGCAAGCTCCACAACTTCAAATACGATGACAAAGGTCTTCGCGTGTGGAGAGCGTACGGGGTGGGACCGGGTAAACTTATTCCGCTGGGAAACATCTTTGTGAAACCTCAAAATGCAACCAGTCTTATTGTTCAAGACTACGGCGACTTTTTTACCATGAGAAATGCGCGCCATTTGAACTTGAATTCCAATGACAACAATGACGCAGACGAAACAACCAACGAAAGTCAATTGTTTCAATGTCCAGAACCCGGATGTGAGAAAGTATTCAAGAAGTTTAGTGAGCTTGAAATGCACATTGAAATCGGAAATCATGAAAACAGCCCTATGTCAGAAGGTAGTTATGACAAGATGAGGAAGGAGTGGGCCCAGCGGTTTGCAACTGTTGATCCAGTAGAAGCAAATACGTTTAAAGTCGGTAGCGCAAGATACTTAACTGAATCGACGGACCAAACACCCTCAAATCTAAGCCAGGGATGGGCTCTTTCCAAACCACGCGTCGCAACACGTTTCACTGCGGAGGTTAAAGCATACCTGAAAGCAAAGTTTGAACTTGGTGAAAAGACCGGCCTGAAGACCGATCCCACTCAAGTGTCAGCGGACATGAGAAACGCCCGAGATGAAGAGAATAACCGTCGCTTTTCTAGAGAGGAGTGGCTTACAAAAAGCCAGATCAAGAGTTATTTCTCTCGTTTAGCATCCGCGAGGAGGAAAGGACAAGCGACAGAGGACGTGGATGAGGAGACAAACATAGAGGACTTACTTGCAGAGGAGGAGGAATACGATCGAATACAAGTATTTAATCAAATCAGCGAAGAGATTGGCCTTTGTCATTCGATTTGCTATGACGTCTATGACCTTTGCGAATACCGCAAGTACAACAAGCTCTTCAAGTTCAGTAATGATATGCTGAAAGTTATTCTAAAAAATTTTGAGATTCCATTTAAAGCAAGAGACAAAAAAAAAACTTGGTAGAACACTTAGCCGTTTTTCTGCAGAAATGTCTATGTTTTGAAGGGGACGCGTAAGGTCACGTTTACTTGTATTCATCATTCAGTCATTTCTCATCAGATGTTAGTCGCCAATGTAGTCGCAACACGCGCAGAAAAATGCTGTACGTTGTAGGAAAAACTTTTGTAAAAGACGCATGTTTTACTTCGTCTTGCCTCTGACTGTCAAAACTTCAGGCTAGGAGTGTGCACGATTTCAGTGGTCACAAGGCAGAGCGTGTAGTCAAAACTGTAATCATCCGGAAACGGAAAAATAAAAACCGTGAGCGCGGCAATTCGGTCGGCGGTGTTGCATGCGAACCAAAACAATAAGGCACGCACGGTTTTGAGACGTGAACGGAAACCGGAAGACGTCTTTCTCTTTTAAACTTGGCAAAAGAAAACTTGAAAAGAGCTAATCGTAAAATATTGAAACTCACGTGATCCCACTTGTGCTGTTTCTCCACACAGAGTGTAAATCTCCTTTGAAGTTTTAAAATTTATAACTGTTCCGCCTGCAACTTTCTTGAACTGTCCTACATGCTCTGGATATTGGCAGGTCCGTGGTGGCTGCCAGTACCTCCCGAGATTGTTTCTGTGCGTGGGGCATATAGTCATCCCTTTCACCTTGCTCATACCGAGGTCAAATAGCCCAGCTCGCGCCAGAATTAAGTTGACCTCCGTTACGTTCTCGCGTGACAGATGACATCCTCGCAGGTGGTTGCTGATGTCATGTGAACATTCACGTAGAAAAATGACATTTTCTTCTCCTCTGTTTGGGCCGCATTTTCCGTTTACGATTATGGCAAAAGAACAGGTGTTATCTCCCGCCATTTTGACCGCCAGTCCAACAGTGTGTTGTTGCGGTCAGCGGTAATAATTAGCAGACAAACAACTGAAAAGCAATGGTGTAGGTGCTACAAAGTTGCTTCATATTCCTCCTCTATTTCTTTCATAAATCGCCTCTTGTTTACTTCATTCATCATCCAGAGATAAAGGTTAATATGACCGCGTACAGTCGTCCAAGGGGCCTTCGTTGATACACTTTATTTTGCCCGAAAGGAAAGCGAATATGTCGATATGTTCGTTTGCACGAGCCAGTAATCTTGGCATTTCGTACCATGGCAAGTGATCATGAAAAACGTAGCTTGCACGATGTGGAGCGATAAACAGTTTGAGGTAAGGTTTTAGCTTTATACCTGTTGTATTGCCAACATTTTTGCTCAATTTATCAACAAATAAACTCGAAACTGATACACCCATAATGAGGGATGCGACATTCGGTTAGCCGACCAACTAGCGGATTTGTGGAAAATACTTCCTCTGTATCTCTTCGCATGCTCGAAATCCAAAAGTTATTATTTCATGGTTAAAAGAAACTATCCTAATACTACTGAGAAAAATATAAGGGGCTTTCCGGACAAGTCAGAATTTTGAGAAATCCGGGTTGTTCCTGACGGACTTCCATCGGTTCTTGCAAGTGGCGTTTTTTCTGGTTCGTTTGTTTTCGTGTTATCCCATTTAATTAACTTAATTTGATTTGGTTTTACCTCTGACTTAAAGTATTTTGATATGTGTATAAATTGTGTAAATCTAGAGTTATTCCGATAAATACCCGCCGAGAAGCAATCAACTGAAATCGGGCAAATTTCGGCTTCGTGAAAGACCCATTTTGATGTTTCCTGGTATCGATGGAATTTGTCTCAATATCTTAAGTATCACAGAGAATAAGAAGGAAAGAAATGCGTTTTCTTACATCTTATATGAACCTTATTTTATGGGCAAATTTTGAACGGAATCTAAATTTTGATCCAGATCGAGTGGTCGATTCTTACACGGACAACCTCTTAAAAACGGTATATAGTTATAACCACTTTCTGTCGATTTGAACGTTACCAAATGGCTTCATAACTAAAATAAATAAAATAATAGTAATAAAAATAAAATACCCAGAATCAAAGTTTATTCGACACTTTTGGTCGCTTTGCGATAAAATAAAGGATTCTGCTGTTCCACCGGCCGATTTTTTCATTGAATTCTTTAAGCCTTTACTCATAAACAAAATGCTTCTGTAAAACTACGACAAAGATATCAAATGAGTTTTATCAGGGAGGGCTAACCATAATAAATTGGCCAATTTTTTCAAGTTTCCATCCATTTCCATCCTTCCCATCCTAGCAACAGGCGACAGGAAACAGTTTCAGTACCTTCAAGTAGTCTTTAATAACAAACCTAAACCATTATTTTGAATTCAATTAATGCGAGGACGCCTTCTAGCGTTTTATAAAGTTGCCAAATAGCGTGACACTGCCCTTTAACCAATAAAATGTTTTGAACCATTCTAACAAGGATTGTGATTGGTCTGTTTTAGCTACCTCATAAGAGTACAGATGTACAGCTGACGCCACTCGTAGGATTTGGGAAATAAAGTTTTCCGAAAATTTTAGCCGAGTGCGTGATGAAATTAAGAAATTCTTTATTATAAAACAAATAAAGAAGCCTCGTCTGTGATCTGTTCTGTTGCAAGAAGTGGGGAAAACACTCGACTACGTCTCGTCTCGTCTCTACACTTCTTTCATGCTATATCCAATCGTGGAAGAACTGTCTTCACGTATCATTTATTTTACGGGCGTGCTTTTTGCAAGGTGCTGTAGAATCTAAGTTTATTTTTGACACTTTTGTTCGCTTTGCGGTAAAATCGGATTCTGCTGTTCCACCGGCCGATTTTTTCATTGAATTCTATCCACTTCCTGCGTTCTTTGTATAGGTAATCGCATGATTTCGAGTGCAATTTGGAATAAATAAGCACGAGTAAATTTTTTCAAAGACTCACAAAATCGCACGAGCCCGTAGGGCGACTGCAATTTGTGGTCTTTGAAAAAATTTACAAGTGCTTATTTATTCCAAATTGCACTCGAAAAATAATGTGATTACTTATTAATAATATACATGAAAAAATTGCGAGATAGCTTCTTAACTTTGCAGAAGCAACGCAACGAAGCTAAGGTGAATCAAAACAACAGTTTTTCTGTTTTTAAAGCGTTTTTAGCTGTAAAAACTGGCTAAACAATTACAGGCTATAGCTATAAGGCTACTTTGTTTGCTAAGTGTCTATCAAGCGCTGTAATCATTACCTTCAGGCTTTCTAGTTCGTTATCTTCGCCTTGTTTATCCTTGTTTGTTTATTAATCTCGGCATCACTCCAACGGACTCATAATTCCAATTACGTCGGTAATTCCCTTCTCTGGACACCACTGTTTCCAAACAGACAGCTAAAATACAGTGCTTTTCGAAGCCGTTTCTCCTTTTTAGAGCTGTTTTGCAGCTTCTCTGCTGTTATTGCGGTCACGAAGAAAGAAAACCTGCTCAAAAAGCCAGCCATTGTTTTCGCTCGCAGAGTCGCTTGCAGCTCTTCAGACTTTGCGCCATTCAAAGGCTGCGTTTGATTGGCTCAATTTCAGTTCCTTTGTTAATTAACCAATCAGAATCGTCTGTTGTTTACCTCTTTTTTGCACTGAATTACCTTTTTTCTGCATCCTGTTTACCAAAAACTGCATTTTTCTTAGCCAATCAGAATTGAGAAATTTTTTCATGTATATTATTAACAACAGAACAGATCACAGGTGAGGCTTCTTTATTTGTTTAATAAGGGAGATTAATACTGAGCAAGATAATAACAAAACAAAAGATTGGTGCCCAGCATTTAAATTTGGTGCAAAAACTAATATTTCCTTGTCGCCCTAAGGCAAAGGAACTCGCCAAGGGCCACCGGCCACTGCTAGAACACAGCCCTGACAATAAAAACTAGAAATTACATTGGAGTCCAGATTTCTCGAACCTCTAGGGAAAAGGAAAATTGGTTCGAGGTATTGGGAGTTCGAGAAATCGTGTGTAAAATTACAGTGTTTGAGTGAAGCAAATCCGAAAGGGAAATGAGAGGTGCGAGAAATTGAGGGTTCCGTAAATCGTGATGCCACTGTATGATCAGCAATGCTTCCTTAAAATATGCGGTGGACGTGATTTCTCTTGATTTAAGCGGCAAAAAATAAAGGAAAAACATTGCGGACTTCTGCGTCTAAGTTCGCTGAGCGAGAAGCAAACAAATGAATTTGTATGTCAACTTTTCTCACAGGTAAAATTTATCGCGCTTGATTCATCCAGCACAAGTCAAGATTCATCCGCACAAGTCCGCAATGTTTTTCCTTTAATTTATATTTTTTATTCGGATTGCGTGTCGTTTGGTCGTAGTGAAGCTCGATACATGGGAATAATTATGATTGCCTAGCACGTGACCAAAAACTTCCCGTTTGGAGCAAATTTAAACATTTTCTCTCTTTTTTTTGCAAAACGGGCCATGACTTCATTTGTGGAGTTAAATTGCAATGGAATCGGATTTTTTTCAGTTAAGTCGGGGAATATTTTGAAATGTAATTTATTTAAATATGTCGCAATTTAACAATTATCGCGTGCATCATTGCCGAACTAATATGAAAAAATTCACAATTCTTTACCAAGGTCCAAAGATCTTGAATTTCCTCCCTGTTACAATCACTTCTCTATCAAGTTTTCCTTACTTTAAGAAGAAACTGCTACAGTTTTTAGTAAAATAATTGCTGAATTGGCTAGGCCGCACTCTATCTATCTATCTATATTGTCAATATGCACAAGGTGGCCTCAACTAAAAGCCTGGTGGTTTCTAGAGGTCACCTTGCCACATATTGCTGTAGTTATAAATTGTTAATGTATTAAGAAAAAAGGCAAATAAATGATGATGATGATGATGATTTATCCTCTCACTCGAGTTGCTCCACAGAAGCACTTTGATTTACAACGTAGCGGTAAATGTATCTGTAAATAGACCGCATGAACTTTCGGCTCTTACAGTCGCGGCTTTCGCGATCGCTTGCTTCGCATTCTTGATTTCATCTGAAACTGATCTTTTTTTGTGACTTTCAATGCCTCGGTACGGATTGACAAATAGTACCCCTTTCGAATACCTAAAACAGGAAGTCTTCTTGTCATTTTCAATAAATTAAAACAGTACAGTCATATGGTATGTGTGTTCGAAATATTTTAATGAAAGGCCCTTTTAAATACCTCAGTGACAGATTTCCCTACCCTTTCATATACTTCGACTCGTGAAATCCCTACCATTTCATATACAATTAGCCTAAACTCGGGCTTGCAAAAAACAGCCGATTGTATCCCTAATTTAGCGCTAAACAAAAGAATAGAGAGAAGTCAGCTCTGTCTTTCTTACATCGGACGCATTACGCTTAGGTTGTGTTGGAGTCTATTTCTTTAGACCCCTATCAACATATATCCCCCTAAAATTACAAACTTGCTTTACAGCTCAACCATTGAGAACAATAATTGTAACACTTGTAAAAAAGAAGAAGAGAAAGAGAAACGAAAAAAAGCCCGCGGTATATGCCACTAATAGATATCGAACCCAGGTTAGCTGAGTCAGAGGCAGGAACACTGACTTCTTGGCCACAGAGGTTCATCGCAATGTTATATGATAAAATAGTGTATTGATTCCAAAAAAACTAAGCACACTTGTTTTCGCTTCGATGGATATTTGTTTGAGAAAGAAAGCGCTTATCGAACGACGTAGTTTTATTTCGCATAAACGTTAATGGAGTCTCGGTGAAATGTGAGGAGAAAATCAACAGAGTGAAACTGTTTACAAATGAGTGTAGCTAAATGTCGAGGGTCGAGGGTCGCCGGTAAAGGGTGAGGGTGAGGGTCGAGGGTGAAGGTCGAGGGTGAGGGTGGGGGTGAGGGTAGAAAGTGGAAAAATTGAATAAAATGATAAAATATGTAGAATAAAAACAAAAATAAATTCCGATACCGTGGAACCAGTGAAACATATTTTGAGGCACTAAAAGAAAATGGAAGAAGGAGGAGGAGGAGAGAGGAGGTTTCTCAATTCCTCCCTGTTCTCTCTTAATAAACTCAGCGTAGCAATGATTCAATTTGAGAGGACCTCTACTATTTTCCCACGTCGAGATAAAACCGCAAGCGTGCAGTATGTCGACAGCGTCTTGACGATGATAAAACCTGAAACAGGACGCCATTTGGTTTCATTCCTTTTTTTAATATTATTTAATTAATTTTTCCTCCAATCTTTAAATTGAGGAGTTACTAATCGGCGTATCGCTTATGCACATGTCATCGGCTTCCCCGTGGGGTCAACCCCCGGGCCAACCAGGGGGATTGTAAAATCAGTCAAGCAAACCTGAGGAATTTCCCCGGGGGGTCGGGGAATCTCTCAAGACAAAGTCTCCTGGGTGAGGTGTCTCTCACCTGAAAATCCCTGGGTCATCCTTTTCAAACTTGTGAATTCTCCCACCCCCTAATCTTTGATCGTAAAACAATGTCAAGATTTTCCCCTACCCTCGGGCAAAGAATCCCATCCATTTCCTTGTATTCCCCCACATATTTCCCTGGTAGGCCTGGGGGTCGACCCCACGGGGAAGCCGATTACATGTGCATTACGGTTTTTTTGCTCCAATTTTTAATTTATTTGCTGTTTTTTTCTACGTCCGACAGGCGACAAAGTATTCAGTTCGAAGGTTGATTTGTTGAAAGACAGATGCTTAGGTTTCTTTTACACTGATGAAATTGTACCCCTAGATTGGGTATTGGTTCTATAGGACTTTCTAAACATTGACGGTAATGTGGATCTTCAAATGAACAACATTACGGTCTATTTTTTTCGTTTCCTTTTTTTGTTATTTCACTTTTGAGGTTAATCTGCTGACGACATGCTGCTCGCTTGCGGTTTTATCTTAAGTACAGTTCCTCCTAATTTTGGTACATGTAAGGAAACAGCTGAGCGAAATGTCTCGCGAGGCAGTTAGCTCAGCTGTTTCCTCTCGTGTGCCGCGAAATTCGGTGAGAAATTCGCCTCGAGAGGCCGTGAGACCAATGCACATGTCATCGGCTTCCCCGTGGGGTCAACCCCGGGCTAACCAGGGAGATTGTAAAATCAGTCAAACAAACTTGAGGAATTTCTCCGGGGGGTCGGGGAATCTCTCAAAGTCAAGTTGTGAATTCCCCCACCCCCTAATCTTTTGATCGTAGAACAATGTCAAGATTTCCCCCTACCCTCGGGCAAAGAAACCCGTCAATCTCCTTGTATTACCCACATATCTCCCTGGTAGGCCCGGGGGTCGACCCCACGGGGAAGCCGATGACATGTGCACAATAATCAAACATGTTTGATATTTTTTCTCACCTCCTCAAGAAAACCTCGCTGCACAAGAGAGGAAACGGCTGAGCTAACTGCCTCGCGAGACATTTTCCTCAGCTGTAGTAATATCATAATAATAATAATAATAATAATAATAATAATAATAATAAAAGGAATGAAATTATGCACTTTAACACAAATAACGAAATGGTGAAGCCCCATTTACACTACAGAAAAATATGGGTCCGGACACATTGAAAAGTGGTCCAAAAACTGTTTCACTGGCTCCACGGTATCGGAATTTATTTTTGTTTTTAATCTACATATTTTATTTAATTTTTTCCACTTTCTACCCTCACCCTCGACCCTCACCCTCACCCTCGACCTTCACCATCGACCCTCACCCTCACCCTCGACTTTTACCCGCGACCCTCGACATTTAGCTACACTCGTTTACAAATACGTCAATTCAGGGTCATTTGAAACATAAGAAAGCCGAACGTTTCTGCGGTCAGTTTCACGTCACGCAAGTTAAAACTAATCACTTATCATTCAAAAACTAATGTCCAGAAATTGAGATATTGTGGGAAAATAGTAAATAAATTACCTGTCAAAGTCTCAGGGGTGTATGATATCCCGTACTTGAGTTATTTAACAAAATGTACTACTTCTTAATGGAGCGGACACGGGGAAAAACATCTGGAGGTAAGGAACAACAGGCATCATTCATCGGAAACAAGACGAAGACATAACTAATAAAAATTCAACAACGAGTTACTACTTACGTTCAACGTATGCACAAAGACGGCTACATTGACGAAAAGACGAAACAGTACCTTATACAAACTGACGTTAAACCTGGACGCTTTAACATTTTACCTAAGATACACAAGACTGGCAACCGGGACGTCCCATAGTTTCATCTAACAGCCACCCTACAGAACGCATCTCACAATTCGTTGATTACCACATTAACCCACTCGTTTCTTCCTTGGCTTCACACATTAAAGACACTACTGACTTTCTTAACAAACTCTCAAACCTTGGTACTTTACCTAGTAACGCCATACTTATCACTCTCGACGTTTCATCATTGTACACCAACATACCACACAGCGAAGGTATTGATGCTTGCCATCATTTCCTTCATAGTCGTACTGACAAACGTATTCCTACTGAAACACTTTGTGACCTTTTACGTGATACTTACACGAATAACTTCACATTTAATCAGCAACACTATCTTCAGGTCGATGGTACTGCCATGGGCACTAAGATGGCTCCTTCATTTGCTAATCTCTTTCTCGGCATTTTCGAAATTAACGCTCTCTCTAAAGCTCCTTTCCAACCTCATACTTGGTGGAGATTCCTCGATGATATTTTTATGATTTGGACTGAATGTCTTGATCATCTTAAAATATTCATCGATTATCTCAATAACATTCATCCCACTATTAAGTTCACTAGTAGTCACTCATTAACCAACGTTCCTTTTCTCGACGTCATGGCAACTATCATCATTTCTTTATCGGACTAATTCCAAAAGCCATTGAAATACAGTTTCCTGATTGGGCGGAAATTTTCTGGCAAGGAATTTTTTTCTGCCCAATCGGCGATCAGCTTATATATCGCACCTCTTTCGTGACTTCTTATACCGAGGGTCAAACGTCCAATCTGCTGTCTGCCATATCGATCGCTGTATCGACACTTCGAGGAAATATATGGTGGAAAGGGGCCCACAAAGCCCAGATTTCGACAAATTCAACTTCAAGCAAAAATAACTTGTAAGGAACTAGAAAAATCAAGATGAAGACCGATCGCAGGTATCGTAAACTTCACGCGAAGAATTGTTGACAACTCGGCCACAATTGTTGTTTGGTATGAGCTTCTGTTTTTCTCTGGTGTAATCACAGGCAATGGGCCGCTCCTGAAACTTTTCGGGGCGATGGAATTTCTGTTGCACAGGCCAGGCAAGTTTACCGATCGGGCGAGTGAAACGCAGCCGTTGAATTTTGTTTTGCTCACGAAATCGAACCGTCCACTGCTTACAATCGACTCGAAGTCGCGTCTCAGCTAAGCTCAGCTAAATTTCGAGAGAGACCTTGAAATGGCCTGAGAAAATCCAGTTTAAAATAATTTACCCGTAGTCGTGGTTGTCTCTCCATTCCCTTATATTATGACAATCATGAAAGACCAGGTTAAGGTCATTGGGCTTGAAGGCTGCTTTTGTGTGGAAAAGTATGGAGGCCGAAATCACAAACCAATTTATCAAATCAAAATCAGTTTCCCAATACTCTGACATTCTGTCAGGCCTGTGACAAATAATCACTACAATATCCAAACAGATTACATTGGAAACTTGAATTTAAAGTTACATCTCACTATCAAGAAAACTTCTAAACAAACAAAAAAATAAATGAAATTACAATCCCTTCTAGTTTTACTTTTGTTCGTAAAGGTTCAATGGTTTTTAGGTCGCTGTAAGAAGGATGTCAGGCTCAAATTCTATCAAACTCGACAACGTTTAATCCACTTCTGTTCGTCAAAAACTACATTCTGCAAGCACGTCTTCCAATCCCATGATGCCTAGAAAAACTTTCAAACAGGCACGTAAGGCGTGCGTACAGTTATCGCGACATTCCTAACATCCTCCACCCTGTTGACCAGTAAAGGAAATACTAAACCTGTGAAAAAACTGGTCAACACAAATCCCTACAAAACTTTAAGTAACTTGGAAAACATGATCAGAAAAATGTCCAGTGTTCACTTGATCAAACAAATTAAACAAGCTCTTCAATCCACACTCTTCTCCTTCTCTATGACTCTATCGCGGCTGCTCTCCTGGGGTTTCTCCTTGGTTGAATTGGCTGTTCGAAGTCCTCAGCGGCATGGTTTACTGCAGGACCTCCATGATCGTCCGAGGCAACAGATTCATCTTCACTCTTTATTTCCAGTGGGTACAACAACTGAATTGGACGCCTCAAGGTAGAGGATCTGCGGTTTTTGGACTTCACTCTAATAGTCGCGCCTCTGATAAGACCATCTGCTCCAGTTATCGAATCTTCAACTCTGGCCAGTATCCAGAATCCACGAGGTCGCTCCTCATCATGCACGACAACAATATCTCCAACAGCTATTGGTGTCGCGTTAGAACTCTTGCCAGAATGTCGATGTGAGTCACGGAGATCTATCAAGTATTCATTCTTCCACCTGTGCCAGAAATGATTCATCACATTGCTGAGATGGTTTGCTCTCTTGCTTAGGCCAGTGGGTGAAAGTTCAACATCAGGATCTGATAAGTCTCCAGTAGTCTTATGATCAGGTAGGCTCAGTAACCTTCGTCGATGAAGCAGGTGTGATGGTGTAACTGGTTCATCTACTTCTTGAGAGGACACATAAGAAAGTGGCCTTGAATTGAGAATTATTTCCACCTCAACAGTGACGGTCATCAGTTCTTCATATGTGAGTTTCGCCCCTCCAATGGTTTTCTTCAGGCACCGTTTCATGGACCTTACCATACTCTCGAAGAGGCCTCCCCACCATGGGGCTCTTTCCAGATTGAAGATCCATTTAACTCTTTTCTCTGCTAAGTACTGTTTTACTCCTGGATTTCTCATCAGCTCTGTTATCTGTTTAGATGCAGATTTAAACGTCGTCCCATTGTCTGAAACAATACTGGAAAGTAAGCCTCGTCTTGCTGTGAATCTGCGGAAACTCCAGGAATGCTTCTGGAGTCAAGTCCGGCACTATGTCAAGGTGAACTGCTCTCGTCACACAGCACGTATATAGGCAAATCCAGAGCTTCTTCTCGGTTTTCCTCTTAGCTTCCTTCACATACAATGGGCCAGCATAGTCCAAACCAGTAAACGTAAAGGCAGGTGCTGTTTTCACCTTAAAATGAGGCAAAAGGGGTGGTGGAGGTGCTTTATATGCCTTTCCTTCATATCTCCGACATGTCACACAGTCATGCAGAAGCTTCTTGACAGTCTGTCTTCCCTTTACTAACCAGAACTTGGAGCGCAATTCTGTGAGTGTATCTTTGACACCATTGTGCATCACTCTTTTGTGGCAATCCTCAATAACTAGAGTGGTAAACCTGTGGCTTTTATCAAGTAGGATGGGATGCTTGGTTGTGTACGGAAGTTCAGCATTAGACAGCCTTCTTCTGCACCTAAGAAGGCCATCAGAATCAGTGAAGAGATCAAAATCCCGGCTCCAGCTTTCAAATTTCTTATTCAGATGCAGAGTCCTTTGTACATCCAAAATCCAACACTGTTCCGCCTCTTTCAGGTCTGTTGCACGTATGTCCGATTCAAATACTCGCTCACTTCCTTTTAGTCTTTCTTTGAGGTTCCTGACAAATCGCAATACGTAGGCCGTAACTCGTAGCAGGCGTTGAAGATCACTGAAGTGGTCTAAATCAATAAGATTACTGATGCTGCGGCTTTCAGAACTGGTAACAAAGGTTGGGTTTTGAGTTGTTCTCGATTCTTCACGGTCATTTCTGCCAAGCACTCGTCAGGTATGTGTCCAGCATGACTGCCCTCAACTGGTTCATCCTTGTAATTGCTTAACCACTCTGGACCACTATGCCAAAGCACACTTGACGCTAGCTGAGGAGCATTCATTCCTCTTGATGGAATGTCTGCAGGGTTGCTATCGGTAAGACAATGTCTCCAGCAAGCAACAGGGAGAAGTCTTCTGATCTGGGTGACTCGGTGTTGTACAAACTGTTTCCATTGTTTGTCAGTGTTCTTGATCCAACAGAGTACAATCTCAGAGTCACTCCAACAGGTAATCTTCTTATTAGGCACTTCACATTCCAGGGCTGCCTTAACAGCAGAGATATGTCTAGCAAGTATGAATGCTGCAAGAAGTTCCAGTCTGGGAATTGTTTCCTTGCTGAGTGGGGCCACTCTTGTCTTAGAAGCTACGAATTTAGTGTAGGCTTGAGAGGTCGTTTTGATTTCAAGGTAGACAACTGCACTGCACGCCTTTAAGGAAGCATCACAGAACCCATGAAGGTTGCAATGAACAACTGCATCTTCGTGGCTCTTTAAAATAGCATCTCTCTAACCAGAACGGTTGGACGTCCTGTAGGCTTGAAACTAGCTTGCTCCACTTGGTGAGAAGGTCCCCTTCCAATTTGTCATCCCAGTTGGTTTTGATTTCGCAAAGTTCTTGAAACAAGAGTTTGAACTGCACAACAACCGGGGACAGAAAACCAATGGGATCATAGAATTTTGCAGCAATTGAGGCAAATGTTTCTTTTAGTGGGAACGCTCTCCAAGGCTTGCTTAGCTAAAGCACTGAGGTCAAAAATTAACTGGTCTTCAACAAAGTCCCACTGAACTCCTAGAATCTTCTGTACAGGCTTATGATTGACTTGCGTGTGTCCAAGTGCAATCTTGGCGTAAGATTATTCGTCCTCAAAGACCAACTTCCGAGTGTCATCATTAACTGCAGTTACTTCAAGGTTCCCTTCATCAAATGTATCTTCTTTGTTGGTAGTGGGGTAGGGTGGGCACTGCGTAATCTGGTTTCGTTCTCTTCGATGCGGCTCCTTAAATCAGTGGAATTTGTCACAAATTTTCTCAGATTGAAGCCGCCCTCTGCGAGCCTTAGCTTGGATTTGATGTACATCTGGTATGCTTCCTCATCTGTGTCTCCCCCCGTACCCAAATCATCAACATAGATTGACCTTAGGAAAGTCTTGACGAATTCCGGGTCGTCCTCTTCATATCTCGCCATGTGGTGTTTGACCGTCCCATTGAGCAGGAAGGGACTAGACGACACACCAAATACAACTCTGGCAAACCTTAACACAACAACTTCAGGACTTTCCTTCTGGACATCGTCAACCCAGAGAAATCTTAAAACATCTCTATCTTCTTCTGCACCTGATATATTAAGGAATTCCTTCTCAATGTCTCCAACAAAGGCCTTTAACAACAAAGTTGTTTTAAGTTGGATTGTTTTGCTATCCGTTCTCTTTTGTTTTAAATCTGTTTAAAATTGTTTTGAACGGACTTTGCATAATAGATTTGTTGAAGATCACTCAAATAAAATCTCATAACAAGAAAGGCAAGAAAAACAAAAATTTTCTTCAGAGAACGCATTTGTGTCGATCGCCTGAAGTGTGTGACGTTTATTTCATGTGCATGGTATCAATTCTGGCGAACGTCTTTCTTTTCTGTAGGCTAATTATTCAGAATGGAAGAAAAAAATTTGACTTTATGAGGGAAAGAAGCATTTAACTGCCATGGTCGTGGGTGTCCTGTGCTTTCGTTCTAATCTAAGGGTGCGTTCCTTTGGGGTGATCCGAGTTCGGATCAGTGATCCAAGATCTGCCTGGATCTGTCTGGATCATGTTGCATCAAAGGAACCGGCGAATCCACTCTGGTCATGGATTCGCCGGTTCCTTTGATGCACCATGATCCAGACAGATCCAGACAGATCTTGGATCACTGATCCGAACTCGGATCACCCCAAAGGAACGCACCCTAATTTTAGTGCCATTTTGAGTCGATGTCAAATTCATAGGCGCATCACATTGTTGACGTGATGGTGATCTTGTGATTTGGTAGTCTTCATCTGAAAAGAAGGCCAAGGTTTTTTGTTTTCTGTGTTATCTTTCGTACTATTCACCGCTTTAAAATTGAGAGACAACCTTCTTTCTGTCATTATAAATATGAAACATTCTTCCAGAGCGCCCCCAAATGAGGTGAAAAAGCCCTGGGTACGAGGTTGATTTTATAAGGAACCTTGGCTAAATATCACTTATAGAAATCAACGATACTATCATACTGGGAATAACAAATTAACACCTTTTTGCGATAAATGTTTCAACGAGTACGTTGGAGAACCTTTTTTGCTATTTTAGACATCGGGTGTTGTAACGTCATAGCAATAGTGATGCTTTACGGCTGATCTGGATTTTGCCGTGATTAAATTAATAATCCTCCGTTGGTGTTGAGTTGTTCGTGTATAAGTAATGGTTCAATATTATCCTTGGTTAATTTTTTTTTTTGATTTTTGTACTCATTATCATGCATGACGTTACAAACAGATGATTAGTTAACCTCGTAACACAGAATACTGGCATCCTACAACATTACATTTAAATAGAACAAAACCCTGTCCGTAGATATAAAATTTTCAATCTTTGTCGCATATAAGATCGGACAACCCCACAAAGATGAATCAATGAAAATTTTTTATGAAGCATACCAATACAGAGCAAATTATTATATCTGTCTGGGTATTTCAACTGGTATATCCATATGCTGACGTTTTGTATCAGAGGAACTGAAATTCAGTCTAGTGTCGATGTATTTAACACGCATGGTGCTAACTGGGGACGTTATCCTGATCAAATTGACCATTACTAGGCTCGTAACAACTGGAAACATTTGTGACAAAAATTGATACTTGAAAGAGTTAAAAGGCTTCAGCTTAACAGGCTGCCTCTCTCAGCTTTGCATTGAAATAGTTTCCATGTTTGATCTATATCAAAGGTTTTCAACTAACATTCCCGTAACGAACAAACGTTGGATCGTGCATCCAAGTCGGTCAACAAAGCTCGCGCGAGCGGAAGAAAAGCAACCACTTGAAAACACATGACGCCGATCATTTAGCGATGATATGTGGAAATCGTTCTGTGGTTTCACTAGACAAGTGTGTAATATTAGGTCAAGTGTTGTTTGTCCATTTAGCCTTAGCAAACAAAACATTTTTATTAATTTAAACAGATCCACTGCCCAAGAACTCCAAAGAGCCAGGAGTTTTGCCTGCTGCTTTTTTCCTGCTGGACAAGATTGTAGTGGTTGACAACCCTGGGCGACTTTGCACAGTCAATTTCGGATAAGGATAAAAAATAAATTACTTAGTTATTCAAGTTTCTTCATTGTGTCTTTGAAAAATCACCATAAAATAAAACTACTTCATTTTCTGTCCAAGAAATAATTAGAAATAATCTACCTCTTCATGTTAGACGGGCCTATCGCGTAATAGAAAAAAAGCACTTCCTCACGATTTGGAAAACTTACGACAAGAACTGTCGTGACAGTGCCCCTTTAATTCACTAGTGGTCTTTTCAATCTGCACTATTGTTGTGGTTATACATGAATATAAATATACATGAAAATATGTATTGAAGTGTAGATAAGTTAAATAAAGGATGTTGGGATCACGATCGTCACAGTTATAAATGCTACGTTTATTCAAATAGTTTCGTACTAAAATTAACGTTCTCTCAGAGTTTTAAACGCGACAACGTGCGGAATCGCCTTTCAAGTACTCCAAAACTTCGCGTTGCACTCGGACGTTTTCAGTTTGCTTTCATTTTATAAACGGGGTTCGATATGTGTTCAATTTGCGATCATTGTGACTAGTGTAAAAGAAAATACAACGGTGCGGTGATAACAAATGTCCGCAACGCGAGCCTGGTTAACTTGTTATGAGAACACGTTACTCGGGTCAAAGAACACTGCCTGTTGTCTGCTTTCTGTATTAAGCGGTCAGATATAAGAGGGAATACACCACCTCTTCGTCGGGTAAAACGAAACTCTTCGTAATAACTAAGCGGGTCTCCGTAAACCACTCCTCCCCCCTCCCACCTCTCCCCTCTCCACCGTTTCTAGTCTGCGTAGTGACGTCAATGGAAGACATTATACAGTGGCCAATTTATTCAAGCGTCTCTGTGCCGTGATCAGCTTCCAAATATGTGTACATGTGGCTTCAAACGCGTGATTCGCAATTGAATATCTACACGAAATCCCACATCTTATGATTACCGTAAAAGCTCTATTAATCCCTTCTTCTCTGTTAACCCCCACTCTCCTATAAGCCCCTCCCCCCCCCCCCAATTTGGAAGTCGTTTTTTCTAATAACGACCCCCCTCTCTAATTGGCCCTCTGCCCCTTTTGGGCATGAGATTTTGTAATTAGTTACTCTTATTCCGCCTTGCGACATCAACTTCATGTGACCCAAGTGGTTTGTTTTTTAAACAAATATACACTCAAACGCGTAATACTGTTTGCTGCTCGTTATTAGGTGATAAAATTTCACTGTCAGTAGTTGTTTAATTTTTGTACAAAACCTGTTTCAAGACGAAAACAGGGTGTTTTAAGATTTGAAATAAGCGACCCCTCTCTATTACGCACCCCTCTCTAATAAACCCCCGTTAATGAGAACTGGAATTAAATAAGCACCCCCCACCCACCCGGGGGGGGGGGGGGAGGGGGGGGCTTAATAGAGCTTTAACGGTAACATGCTACCGTGTACATGTCCGAGCACATAAATTTAGCAGCAGAAACCTAAGACTAATGCTATCATTGTAATTTAAAGAGAGATCAGCGCACGATTTCTTTATTAATATTGTGTTCGATTAAAGTGTAAACATCGTCTTTTTCCACAAGTGCTCTTCAAAGCGCGAAACTTTGAAGCAAAAATGTCTACAGCAGCCGAGGTATGTTGCATGCTTAAATTTAGTTCATTGTCATGTTTCCTTTTGTCTTTATGTCTAATTACATTCTGTGTAACATTATAAATTCAACTTTGTACTTTGGGTAAATTTGGACGGAAGATGACAGAAAAGCTGTCGAAACATGTCTTAAGATAAAACCGATGTCTGTGTCTTTTCTTAAAATTAGTTCGTTAACTAGTTTAGTTAGTTTCTTCGCGAGAAAACTGTTTTGCAGTAACCTTTATTTACATCTTCAGGCTGAAAGTTCATTCCAAGACGTGGAGGAGTATCCAACACGAACTGATGACCAAGGTAAACATTATCAAAACTTCAACAAAACATTCCAATCACATTAATCAAATTTTAGGCCCGTTTTAGTCACCCAGATTACCGGAATGCGCATTTCGTCTGGTTTGTTTTGCAATCCGTTCTCTTTTGTTCGTTTCTTATCTGTTTTGCTTTTCGTTTGTGCTATATGATCTATTTTATAGAAATTTATAAATATGTTTTGTCTCCTCGCCCTTTTACGCCAACAAACCAAGATGAACCATTTCAGCTGCTGTCATCTTTAAGAAAAATTCTTTCGACTTATCACTCAAGAAGCCTATACACCGAATAGCGCCACTATTTTAAACTAAAGACAATGGTATTTTATGTCCTTTTGAGGATTTTTCTGTCCTTTCAAAGGAAAGCAAAAAGAAAATCTTAAAAATAAAATAAAATAAGGCTGGTGCGAGATTGTAATCGTAACCCACGAACCCTGCAAAACCGGAGAACTGTCCTAACAACTGAGCTAATGAGCTGTAACTGAGAGATATGAATGATCAGTTGTGTAGCGAGATGAAATCCTGCAAAGAAAGCCTTGAAACTACAACTTATACATACTAGTTTATAGTTATCAAAAATGGGTCCCTTACTTTTTAGCCTATAAAAAACGTTTATGTGTGAATTTTTGCAAACAGATGATTATCAAAGGAACCGGCGAATCCACTCTGGTCATGGATTCGCCGGTTCCTTTGATGCACCATGATCCAGACAGATCCAGACAGATCTTGGATCACTGATCCGAACTCGGATCACCCCAAAGGAACGCACCCTAATTTTAGTGCCATTTTGAGTCGATGTCAAATTCATAGGCGCATCACATTGTTGACGTGATGGTGATCTTGTGATTTGGTAGTCTTCATCTGAAAAGAAGGCCAAGGTTTTTTGTTTTCTGTGTTATCTTTCGTACTATTCACCGCTTTAAAATTGAGAGACAACCTTCTTTCTGTCATTATAAATATGAAACATTCTTCCAGAGCGCCCCCAAATGAGGTGAAAAAGCCCTGGGTACGAGGTTGATTTTATAAGGAACCTTGGCTAAATATCACTTATAGAAATCAACGATACTATCATACTGGGAATAACAAATTAACACCTTTTTGCGATAAATGTTTCAACGAGTACGTTGGAGAACCTTTTTTGCTATTTTAGACATCGGGTGTTGTAACGTCATAGCAATAGTGATGCTTTACGGCTGATCTGGATTTTGCCGTGATTAAATTAATAATCCTCCGTTGGTGTTGAGTTGTTCGTGTATAAGTAATGGTTCAATATTATCCTTGGTTAATTTTTTTTTTGATTTTTGTACTCATTATCATGCATGACGTTACAAACAGATGATTAGTTAACCTCGTAACACAGAATACTGGCATCCTACAACATTACATTTAAATAGAACAAAACCCTGTCCGTAGATATAAAATTTTCAATCTTTGTCGCATATAAGATCGGACAACCCCACAAAGATGAATCAATGAAAATTTTTTATGAAGCATACCAATACAGAGCAAATTATTATATCTGTCTGGGTATTTCAACTGGTATATCCATATGCTGACGTTTTGTATCAGAGGAACTGAAATTCAGTCTAGTGTCGATGTATTTAACACGCATGGTGCTAACTGGGGACGTTATCCTGATCAAATTGACCATTACTAGGCTCGTAACAACTGGAAACATTTGTGACAAAAATTGATACTTGAAAGAGTTAAAAGGCTTCAGCTTAACAGGCTGCCTCTCTCAGCTTTGCATTGAAATAGTTTCCATGTTTGATCTATATCAAAGGTTTTCAACTAACATTCCCGTAACGAACAAACGTTGGATCGTGCATCCAAGTCGGTCAACAAAGCTCGCGCGAGCGGAAGAAAAGCAACCACTTGAAAACACATGACGCCGATCATTTAGCGATGATATGTGGAAATCGTTCTGTGGTTTCACTAGACAAGTGTGTAATATTAGGTCAAGTGTTGTTTGTCCATTTAGCCTTAGCAAACAAAACATTTTTATTAATTTAAACAGATCCACTGCCCAAGAACTCCAAAGAGCCAGGAGTTTTGCCTGCTGCTTTTTTCCTGCTGGACAAGATTGTAGTGGTTGACAACCCTGGGCGACTTTGCACAGTCAATTTCGGATAAGGATAAAAAATAAATTACTTAGTTATTCAAGTTTCTTCATTGTGTCTTTGAAAAATCACCATAAAATAAAACTACTTCATTTTCTGTCCAAGAAATAATTAGAAATAATCTACCTCTTCATGTTAGACGGGCCTATCGCGTAATAGAAAAAAAGCACTTCCTCACGATTTGGAAAACTTACGACAAGAACTGTCGTGACAGTGCCCCTTTAATTCACTAGTGGTCTTTTCAATCTGCACTATTGTTGTGGTTATACATGAATATAAATATACATGAAAATATGTATTGAAGTGTAGATAAGTTAAATAAAGGATGTTGGGATCACGATCGTCACAGTTATAAATGCTACGTTTATTCAAATAGTTTCGTACTAAAATTAACGTTCTCTCAGAGTTTTAAACGCGACAACGTGCGGAATCGCCTTTCAAGTACTCCAAAACTTCGCGTTGCACTCGGACGTTTTCAGTTTGCTTTCATTTTATAAACGGGGTTCGATATGTGTTCAATTTGCGATCATTGTGACTAGTGTAAAAGAAAATACAACGGTGCGGTGATAACAAATGTCCGCAACGCGAGCCTGGTTAACTTGTTATGAGAACACGTTACTCGGGTCAAAGAACACTGCCTGTTGTCTGCTTTCTGTATTAAGCGGTCAGATATAAGAGGGAATACACCACCTCTTCGTCGGGTAAAACGAAACTCTTCGTAATAACTAAGCGGGTCTCCGTAAACCACTCCTCCCCCCTCCCACCTCTCCCCTCTCCACCGTTTCTAGTCTGCGTAGTGACGTCAATGGAAGACATTATACAGTGGCCAATTTATTCAAGCGTCTCTGTGCCGTGATCAGCTTCCAAATATGTGTACATGTGGCTTCAAACGCGTGATTCGCAATTGAATATCTACACGAAATCCCACATCTTATGATTACCGTAAAAGCTCTATTAATCCCTTCTTCTCTGTTAACCCCCACTCTCCTATAAGCCCCTCCCCCCCCCCCCCCAATTTGGAAGTCGTTTTTTCTAATAACGACCCCCCTCTCTAATTGGCCCTCTGCCCCTTTTGGGCATGAGATTTTGTAATTAGTTACTCTTATTCCGCCTTGCGACATCAACTTCATGTGACCCAAGTGGTTTGTTTTTAAACAAATATACACTCAAACGCGTAATACTGTTTGCTGCTCGTTATTAGGTGATAAAATTTCACTGTCAGTAGTTGTTTAATTTTTGTACAAAACCTGTTTCAAGACGAAAACAGGGTGTTTTAAGATTTGAAATAAGCGACCCCTCTCTATTACGCACCCCTCTCTAATAAACCCCCGTTAATGAGAACTGGAATTAAATAAGCACCCCCCACCCACCCGGGGGGGGGAGGGGGGGGGGGCTTAATAGAGCTTTAACGGTAACATGCTACCGTGTACATGTCCGAGCACATAAATTTAGCAGCAGAAACCTAAGACTAATGCTATCATTGTAATTTAAAGAGAGATCAGCGCACGATTTCTTTATTAATATTGTGTTCGATTAAAGTGTAAACATCGTCTTTTTCCACAAGTGCTCTTCAAAGCGCGAAACTTTGAAGCAAAAATGTCTACAGCAGCCGAGGTATGTTGCATGCTTAAATTTAGTTCATTGTCATGTTTCCTTTTGTCTTTATGTCTAATTACATTCTGTGTAACATTATAAATTCAACTTTGTACTTTGGGTAAATTTGGACGGAAGATGACAGAAAAGCTGTCGAAACATGTCTTAAGATAAAACCGATGTCTGTGTCTTTTCTTAAAATTAGTTCGTTAACTAGTTTAGTTAGTTTCTTCGCGAGAAAACTGTTTTGCAGTAACCTTTATTTACATCTTCAGGCTGAAAGTTCATTCCAAGACGTGGAGGAGTATCCAACACGAACTGATGACCAAGGTAAACATTATCAAAACTTCAACAAAACATTCCAATCACATTAATCAAATTTTAGGCCCGTTTTAGTCACCCAGATTACCGGAATGCGCATTTCGTCTGGTTTGTTTTGCAATCCGTTCTCTTTTGTTCGTTTCTTATCTGTTTTGCTTTTCGTTTGTGCTATATGATCTATTTTATAGAAATTTATAAATATGTTTTGTCTCCTCGCCCTTTTACGCCAACAAACCAAGATGAACCATTTCAGCTGCTGTCATCTTTAAGAAAAATTCTTTCGACTTATCACTCAAGAAGCCTATACACCGAATAGCGCCACTATTTTAAACTAAAGACAATGGTATTTTATGTCCTTTTGAGGATTTTTCTGTCCTTTCAAAGGAAAGCAAAAAGAAAATCTTAAAAATAAAATAAAATAAGGCTGGTGCGAGATTGTAATCGTAACCCACGAACCCTGCAAAACCGGAGAACTGTCCTAACAACTGAGCTAATGAGCTGTAACTGAGAGATATGAATGATCAGTTGTGTAGCGAGATGAAATCCTGCAAAGAAAGCCTTGAAACTACAACTTATACATACTAGTTTATAGTTATCAAAAATGGGTCCCTTACTTTTTAGCCTATAAAAAACGTTTATGTGTGAATTTTTGCAAACAGATGATTAGTTGACCTCGTAACACAGAATACAGCATTACATTTGAATTGAAGAAAACCCTGTCCGTAAAAATCAAATGTTCCATCCTTGGCGTATATAAGATCGAGCTCCCCCACAAAGATGAATCATGGAGAATGTTTATGATGCGTACCACTACAGGGCTAATTGTTACATGTTGTTGTGACGTATTATCAGTGATCTAAGTTGAAGTTCCTTATGATCAATGTCTTCGATGATTCGTGTCCAAAGTTGTTCAAGGTTAGCCCACACGTTTGTATTATTCGTAGGCCAAGGTTGGACCTCATCATGTGATGTCTTTTAGTTTGATTCTAACGTAACGCCGATTGTTCAGCGATAATATACGGAAATCGTTCTGTTTTTCACTAGTGTCTAATATCAGGTCAAGCATTGTTTGCCCATTTAGCCTTAGCAAACAGTATGTTGAACGGAAAAATTTTCATCGATGGGCCAGAGCTTAACTGCATCACTTTTTTTATTAATTTAAACAGATCCCCTGCCCAAGAAGTCCAAAGAGCCAGGAGTTTTGCCGGCTGCTTTTTTCTTGCTGGAAAAGATTGTAATGGTTGACAACCCTGGGCGATTTTGTACAGCCCTTTTCGGATAAGGACAAAAAATAAATTACTTAGTTACTCAAGTTTGGTCATTGTGTTTTGAACAGAAAAAGTCACCATAAAGTAATACTATACTTCCTTTTCTGTCCACTGAAGAAATAATTCGAAATCTACCTCTTTTTGTCAGACAGGCCGATCGCGTAATAGAAAAGAGTATTTCCTCATGATTTGAACAAATTATAACAAGAATTGCCATGACAGTGCCCCTGTAATTCCCTGCTGGCCTTTTCAATCTGCACTATATGTTTGCTTATACATAAATATGATTATATGAAAACATATATTGAACTGCAGATAAGATAAATGAAGGATGGTGTGATACAGTTATAAATGCTACGTTCACTCAAATAGTCTCGTGCTAAAATTAACGTTCTCTCAGAGTTTTAAACGCGACAACGTGCGTAATCGCCCTCCGAGACTGCGCGCGGCACTGACTTTTTCAGTTTGCTTTCATTTTATAAACGGGGTTCGATATGTTCATTTGCGATAATTGTGACTAATGCAAAAGAAAACACAACGGTGCGGTGAAAACCAATGTCCAAAAAGCGAGCCGGGTTAACTTTTAATGAGAACACGTCTCTCGGGTCAAAGAACACTGGCCGTTGTCAGCCCAGTGATGGGCTCCTGCCGTTGTGCGATTTCTGTATTAAGCCGCGGTCTGATATCAAAGACAAAATACACCAGTTACGTTCTTCGTCGGGAAAAACGAAACTCTCCGTTATAACTAAGCGGGTCTCCGTAAACTATCTATCGAGAATCAAAGCGAACACTTATCAAAGCTGACTTTATATCATCTTAAAAAACGTGCTACAAGGCGATCTAGACGTGCTCGTGAACCGAGCAGAATTCCACTGCTATTTCTAAGAGGTCTCAACAAGAAGAGTAGCATGTTTAAGAAATTTGTCTTCAAAAAGATTTCAACGGTTGAGATACCGAAGTCTTCAAAGCTGTATCGCTATGTTAATAAGGTGAGAAAACCTTATCATGGACGATATAAATGTAATAACAAACGCAGTAGTATAGTACTTGGGTGATCTAGCGCATTTTTCACAACGCATTTCCAATTTTGCGCCGTAAAATTTAACAGCGCATTTTCCAAGGTCAAAGTCACCAAAATTCCCAAGGTCAAGGTCAAATTTTCCAAATCTAAAATCAGCGTTTTCTCCCAGAATACTTCAATATTTTAAGCATCAGGATGATGAATGAAAGAATTGAGTAGTATTCGTCGAGAAACATCTAATTTCAACATTCAAAGCGATTATTAGTATTCAGGTAGAACGGCATTTTCTCAAGGGTCAACTTTTTTCTTTTTAAGTACCTTTATGATATAAAAACACTTAAAGAAATGTCGCTATAGGTTATTATGGAGAATGAAGAAAGAAATCTCCGGGCCTTGGAAAAGCCCTCTCAAATCAGGTCAGGTAGCCAGATGGTAAATGATCCTTGCAATCCGGATATTCACGAATATTTTAGTGAAGTAGAAAAATATCTAACATGTCCTTTATGTGATCAGAAGATAGCAGAACATAGTGTCAAAAATGAACCATGTTGTGATAATCAGAAAATGATTAATGACAATGGTGAAAATGTTTGTACAAATTGTGGTTCAGTCTATGGTTATGATTATTGTAAGGAGTTCGTTGACTTTCATAATAATATGTATAAAATAAAGCGGAAATCTATATATCATCGGAAGTACCATATTGAAAATGTGATAAATGGTATATGTTGCAAGAATAGAGTTCAAATTTCAGTAAAAGATAAGGGTAAAATATTAAGAATATTCAAGGAGATAGACACTATCATCCCTTCGGTGAATAAGAATCGTAAAAGAATGATAAACACCAAATTCATTCTGAAACAATTGTTCATGATGATGGATCTGCCTTATGAGTATATCATATTAACCAACTTAAAGAAAACACTGAAATTTTATAATCAATATTGGGTTGAGATTCTATTGTTAATATTTGATAAGATTATTCGTATTATCAAGCAGTGAATTTTTCATCATATTTCAGTAGGTACTTATCAATAATTGGACTATTATCAGTCACATAATCATCGATATTCTTCATTGAGATTTGTATACTTGAAGCATCAAAATCACCACTTCTCAACTTGTCTTTTATTGAATTGAGTAGATGTTGATAGCTTTGATAAGCATATGTACAATTCTGGATTTTCAAATCTAGGT
Organism: Pachyseris speciosa; assembly: GCA_016490735.1. NCBI lineage: Eukaryota > Metazoa > Cnidaria > Anthozoa > Scleractinia > Pachyseridae > Pachyseris > Pachyseris speciosa. The sequence goes on along the minus strand of JAEMWC010000565.1, from coordinate 516,588 downwards.
TTTTATGCTTCATCCACCCTTGTATCATAAGTGCTGCTGTACTGATGGCTACCAAACTAACACCACCTGTTGCCACACTTGTGGCGAGACCTCCAGTTGCAAAGATGATGGACAAGGAATTCCCCAGTAATTTCCATTTTTTGAACCGTTTAACAGCCTGTTTATGAGCCCAACACTTTCTGTGATATGTGTGGTAATAGGCTTTTAATTCATTTACCTGATCTTCTGTTAATTCACCTGAAATATGGTTCCAGCTGAATATGCTTTTTCGCTCTTTCATACAATATGCTTATATAACGATTCTGTTCAACACACAGTACCACAAACCAGACAATTGCCCACTTAGAGGTGATAACTTACTAATTTTAGTCGTCAAGAAAGACGGTAGAGCATAAGAATATCCTCTATCAAGTGCATGTTTGACATAAAACCTACCGAAGGCATCGTGTAATATACCATGTGTCTGTAATGTATCAATCCAACCAAGAGTATGCTCCAAAAAATGTGTTAAGCAGCCTTCACCGGGACCGATTAATCCAATGCCTATATGCTCCTGGATAATATCTCTCACTTCAATATATTTGTTGAAATGTTTGTGATATAGAAACTGGTAAACCAAAGCTGATTTCAAAATCCTCTTATCAACACCAGGGTTTTTCCGTTCAGCATCCCGAATGAACCATCGTACAAATCTTATAATCTGCTTCATAATAATTGATTACATAATTCAAAGATCGAAATAATCTTCAAGGAAACGGAACATATTTTTTAATTCATCATCAGACAGAGAGTTGGAAATAATAAAAACTGCTCTATATAACTTCAAATCCGGTTGTTTTTTTGTTACACAATCATCATCCGATGTTCCTTCATTAACATTTGTTATTTTATTTCCTCCAATATCAAAATGCCCATCTTGTGTTAATATAAATCCATCACCTTTATCACCTTTATTGTTTTGATTTAGTGAATGATTGAATACACCCATTATAATATTAATTTAGATTAATTCATGACCACTTCAAGTGTGAATGTTGTATCAAATGCACCTGTATTAGGATGTGAATAATCAATGATTAAATAGCCTCTCGATAATGATTTGTTGATATTGACCGTTGTGATGTTTCTACTCATAGTATTATGTCTGTGTTCATAAATAGTTGCTGGTAATGGCAAAGGCCTACCACCTTCAGCTTTTGTCTTGAAGTAGAATATTCCTGGTTTTGTTCCTTGTAATACATACATTTTCTTGATACGAAAGTTATTGTTATGAATGACTAAAAAATCAGAGCCATTTATCAATACAGGCTTTAAAGCATTCTTATTATGTCCTTGTTTGGCTTTGACAGAGCAATTTAAATATTGTATTTGACCGATTATTCCATTCCCATTCAAATCTAGATCGCCTCCTAATTTTGGCTGATAGAGAGCAAATCCTCCGAGATCTAAAGCTGTTTCCATAATTACACCTGTAACGCTTGAACGAAATAGATTCAAACTATTATTATGAATTCTATAGCCATTCAGATTTAAATCACCACCAAGTTTAGCCTCACTTATAAGAAAGCTGTTCATATTAATATTATTTAGCATTGTCAATTCACCATTTTGACCATCAAATAAGTTTGATGAATTATTAATCAAGGCATGTCCATTCAAATCTAAATCAGTTTGTAATTGTATTTTTTCATTCACGATTTTATAAGCTTCTGCGAAGTCGTAAACACTTGATGGAACGTCTACAGCTTCAAAATCAATACCATATGCAACACAATGAACTTTGTACTTATTTGGATAAGTTGGGTTAGCATTAATATGAATCGTACAATATAAATATTCAGGTGGTGAACTTGCTGATGGTTTTTCAATCCATAATAAATATCTCGAATGATCTTCATTTCTGTTATCAAATTTTCTCCCTACAGTTTTATGAATTGTAATTCCACCAGTTGCACTGAATGTTACACTACTAAGATTCATTCCTTCATAATCAGGAAATAGCCATTCAAGAATGAAAGTGTATTTTCCATCTTTTATTGTGTACATATTAAATCCAATTCTAGCTCTGTAAATATGATTAGCTTCTTTATTCAAGTCTATATCAATAACCTTTTTTGAAATCAAATGTGGTGAACGAGGTAAATTGACATATCCATTGACTTTCAAGCCATATTCAGTACTGACTTCATCAATATCATTCATCAAATATTTGAAAGCATTCTTTGGATGAGAAGCAGATGAAATATGACTTTTTTCTAATTGATCTAAATTTACGGCATCAGTTTTATTTGTTCCTTCTTTTAAGTCAATGATTTTATGCCCTCCAAGTTTCATATCTGCTGCCATCGCATTTGTTCCATTCAATAATAAAGTGTTTGCTCTGATGGTTTGTGAAGCTTGATTTAAAACTCTAAAGTTCACTGCATCAGTTTCATTCACCACGTCCGCTAAATTAGTCACTCTATTTCCACCCATCGACAAATCGCCATACATTGCAGTCGAACCGTCTCGTCGGAGAAAATATTCGTCAGTATAACGTTTTGTCGCCGCATCGTCTGCGTTGACGGGTGGAGCAAGATCAGTAATGGCATTGTTGTTCATATTTAGATTTTGTTGTGCAACCGTATCGAGTTTGGTTTGCAACCTCTGGTCCACATAACTTTTGTTTACAGCATCTTGTGGGTTTGAGGGGTTATCCTGCAGGTTGATGATTTTGTTTAATTTCATGTCAATATTACTACCAAACGCAACATGGCCGTTTTCAATTTCATACGCTGGGTCATGGAGAAAGTAAGACAAATTGGTATGATAGCCATAGGCCCCATAAACGATGATATGTGTTTTGGTGTTAGACGCAGGAGCTGTGCTGGAAAGTTCCGCCTGTATTGCCGCTTGACCACCACTGGTTTTTTCTATCTGGAAAAGAATTTTAATATAACCATCAACGTGTGGAGTTCTAGTAAAAGCTTTTTGAAATGACAGTCCAGCGTCACGCATGTTAATTGTTGGAAGGGTTAAACTGATTGCTGCACTTCTTGGGTCTGATGGTGAGTAAAACTCAGTAACAAATGTGTACCGTCCATTACTCAATGATGAAACATTAAAACGAATTTTGGATGTAAAGTTGCCTCTTCGTTTGATGAAAAAAGACAATGACGACTTGTTTATGTGATAAGGTGATCTGTCAAAATTCTCAATTTGAAGGTTTTCCACACCACTGACTGCAGAAGACTTGGATATGTCTTTTAACAGAAAAGCGAATGGGTTGCGTTGAGCTCCTGATGCTGAAAAAACAAGGTCATCAACATACTTTTTGTTGGCAGAATCTTTATCAGAGTTTGGAGATCCAACATTTGTTATTTTATTGTCATCCATATTCAGATCACCAGTCATTGCAACACTTCCATCTTTTTTGAGATACGAAGATAAATCAATACTTGGGACATGATCATCAACATATTTCTTGTTGGCTGCATCTTTGTCACCAGTTGGAGCGTCAACATTAATGATTTTATTGTCATCCATATTCAGATTATCAGTCATTGCAACACTCCCGTCTTTATTGACATATGGAGACAAGTCGACATTTTCATCAAAAAAATAATTTTGAATGTATCGAAACATGTTTTTCAATTCCGAATCCGTCAATGATTTACTCCAAACAGCAAAGGCATAAAGATCCATTTCAGAAAAATTAAATGGAGAACCATCTGTATTAACTTGACAACCAATTAACATTTCTTGTGCACTACCAGTCAATGTTGCTGAAATTGATCCTGTTCCAACTGGTGTCATAGATGTAATGCCTCTGAACAGTTCTATATTCTGGCCATTTACGCGTATTGTCCAGACTTCAATATTACCAGTCAGATCAGTCAAAGAAGAAACAGTAAGTCTTCCATTTGATGTAGAACCGAAATCAATATAACATGCTCCATTAATCCAAGGCAGATGAACACCAAAGCGAATTTCACCCCGACCCCATTGAAATTGGGATTGATTCTTGATTTTTTTCGTGTTGACAACCAGCATCACAGTGCATGTATTTCCACTTGATCCACCAATTCCGGATACATCAAAAGAATCAACACCTAAATAGTCATCAATACCATCGAAACGAAGAAAATATCTGTTGAAAACGGAATCTTTCAATAAAAGAGGTTTATTTGAATCATTTGTTTGTGTGAAATTAATGTTATTGACGGGATTCGACCAACTTGAAACTCTATTCTGTGTATCAACACCTAAAACTGCGAGAGTAGGAATCAAAGCAATCGAAATGCTGTCAAAAATGGGTATGCCAGGAAGAGCATTAGTAATGATGAATGTTGCTCTATCCAATTTAAAATCAAGTTGTTTTTTTGTCACACAGTCATTTTCTGATGTACCTTCACCAACATTAATGATTTTATTGTTTTTCATGTCAATTTTACCACCAAAAGCAACATTGCCGTTTTCAATTTCATACACTGGGTCGTGAATATGTGATAAAATGATATTAGAAAATCCATAAACACCATAAACTATGACATGATGTTTTGCATTATTTGTTAAATATGGTGAGATCAACAATAATTCCATTGATGTCTGACCAACTCTCGTTTTTTCAAGGAAGAATATTCTCTTGAGATAACCATCAACAAGATGAGTCTTTGGAAATGCTCTTTTTATCGAATCCTTTCCTTCAATAAAATTAGACGACAGATTGTCGTCATCAACTGTTGCATTGTTTGGATTACCATTAGTATAAAATTCAACAACTAAAGTGTACTTTGAAACTTCCAATTGTGACAAATCAAAACGAAGAATAGTTGTAAGACCAGCAGAAGGAATAACAAAAGACAAGGCTTTTTTATTTATTGAGTAAGGGCTTTTATTATAGACTTCTAATTGTAGATTATTCGCATTTCTAAGAATAGTTGTTTTTGATACATCTTCAAGAAGAAATTTGAATGGATTAACACGTGTTCCTTCAATTGATAAAACAGCATCATTAACATATCCCAAGTTAGCAGAATCATAATGATTTACTGGATTACCAACATCTGTCAAACGTTTATTTTCAATGTCATAATTACCATCTTGTGTTAATTTGAATCCATTTCCTTTATCACCTTTTCTACCAGAAGGACCAGAAAGACCCATTCGACCAATTGGACCTCTTGGACCTCTATCACCTTTTTCACCTTTGGGACCAATTGGACCTGCGGGGCCTCTTTCACCAGTTCCAGTTTTATCTTGATTTATTTGAGCATTAAAAACTCCCATTATATCATCTTGTTAGATTAATCTTCCAATTGTTGATTGCCATATAATATTAGATTAAACAGCACCATAAAAATTTCTCTTGATTGTCTTCATCGGCTTGTCAACATAACAGAAGGAATAAGGTTTCTTGGTGGCTTCAATGTATTTCTTCTTGTCTATTCCAAGTTCTTGTGCAATCAAGTTCCTTTCTCTTGAGGATGGGAAATCATAAAGGCAGAAGTGACTGCAATTGAGTCTGATTGATTTTGGACAGCCATAGAATGACTGTGTGAGATATATGACTGAACAGTTCTTGTGTCTCCCCTGAATGAAATAGCTTATGATTTGATCTTGTTTTTTATCAGTCACGAAATCATCAAAAACAACCAATCGCTGCAAATCTGTGTTTTTTATTTGTTCAACTGGCAATATCTCTTCTTGACTGCAAACCAAGGCAGGATATCCAATGTGACTGCTTATTTCATCCATTACTTTCCGAAGATATTGATATTTGTCTTGATCTAAATTTTTTGCATAAAGATGTATCTGATCATAATAAACCAATGGCTCCATAATCAGATGCATGAACAATGTTGTCTTTCCAGATCCAGAATTACCAGCCAATAACATTCTAAATGTATCTTTTGGCATATACGGATACAACTGTCTGAATGAATTCTTTAAACCCTGAATATCATAATTAGGGATTTCCATATGTAAATAGTTTAGATTAGTCTAACATAATTGTATATGGATATAGAACGAATGAAAAGGCTTCTCAAAAGTGGAATTGAAGCTGGAAACAAAACTAGAGAAGTTCGTGATGTTATCAAGACTTATGAATACAGAAAACAGGATGCATATGATACAACATCAGAATTGCTGAAACCCTCTATTGATGTCCAGAAGAGTGTGAAAGAAAGTGTCGACGAAAAACAGGATGAAGTCATTAAACAGTTGAAAAAAAATCAACAGGCTTTAACACAAGGACTTGATGATGTTATTGAAGCTAATAGAAGAGCTATTACAATGGGAACGGAACTTCCTAGAGCCATTGAAGCACCTGAAGAAGAGGATAAGATACCCAACATATTAGAGATCGATAACAATTTCGATAGAGATGATAGAATCATATTAAAAAATAACAAGCTTTTAAAGCCTAGCGAGTTAACTCAAGTCACCCCACAAAAACTTATTGAAGAAAGGGAGAAAGCTGCAGAAAAAGCCAGGGATATGGCAAGAAGAAAAAAAAAATCATTCACTCCAGAAGAAAATGAATCTCATAAAAGAGAAATACAAACTTTGAGGAAATACAGAGAAACGATTTCAGATGTATTAGCTTCTTACAAATACAAAACAGGGAAAGGAATGGGTTCAAGGGATGCATTTTTGGGTGACATGCTTTCAAGACTACAGTTACTTGGTGGATCTATTTCAGCTGGTAACAACAGCAAAAATGTTCAAAATGAATTCACAAAAATATTGCATACATTGAACAGACTGGGAATCCTGAAAACCGGTGAGTTGAATAAAATAATGATGAAATATCTAATGTAAAAGTATATGACAGAAATTTTATTACGATTCAACAGTAAAAACAGAGACAAAATTGGTGTCAGCAAGAGTCATGATTTTGAAAAAAGATTCAATACACCTCTTAAATTAACGAATGATTTGAAATATGAAATGGCTGTGAATGTCATTAATATGACATACAGTTGGTACAATATCAGAGATATTTTTGGGAATAATCAAATGAAATACAGTGTTGATGGAGGTGCAAACTGGTTCACAATAACATTCGTCAATGGTATGTATTCATATGACGATATCGATGATTACATTCATAAATTCATGGAAAAAAAAACCAAAGACTTAATCCAGATGAAACAGATGAAAAAAAATACAAGTATGGTATTAATATAACTTTCGTTTTGTCAACATATCGCATTTTGATTGAACTCAATGAAAATTATCGTGTGGATCTCAGAAATAATGATTTCAGAAAACTTATCGGTTTCGATTCAAAATTGATTGAAGCTAATGAATATGGAACAGATTTACCTGATATCACAAGAAGTGTAGATGAAATTTATATCAATTGTGATTTGGTGACAGATAGCATTGTTGATGGAAATAGCACAAATACAATCGCTGTTATTCCAGTCACAAATCTAGTCAGAAGTTTACCTTTCACTTACAAACCTCGTTTTCTTTCATGGAATCCAGTCTCAACACATAATATCAGCTCAATACGCTTTTATGTCACAGACTCTTCTAGAGCTCCAGTCGATTTAAATGGGATAGATTGGTATATTGAGTTGTTCTTGAGAAGTGTAGAATTATAAAACCTAATAGTATATGAAACGGTTTGAGTTTAAAAAATATGAACAACATGGTGAAGGTATTGTGACTGATATGATCAAAACAGCTGGAAAAAAAGCAGCAACAACAATTGGTGAACATGCTGGCAAAAAAGCTGGTGATAAAATCATAGAACTTTTGAAAAAGAGAAAAAGTGGAACTGAGAGTGTGAGCCAGACTGGTGGTTTAATCAAAAGAAAGAGAGGTCGACCTCGTAAAATAAAATAACTTTTATCTAACACAATAATATATGTCAAACTATCGTGACTCAAAATATATCGAAAGATATGAAGATGTAGTGTTCGAACTAGAGACAGCACTTATTACTGTAGTAGCAAATAATGCTCATCAGAGGAAAACAGGTTACCGTTTCGTTGTTGATAACAGTGGAGAGACTACACCATTTGACTGGTATAATGCCCGTTTTAATGTTATTTTCTTTGAAAATAACATTAAAACGGGCATTATACCAGTCAAATGGTGTAGTCTCTCCACTGTTATCAACAACGAAACGGTAACCTGTTTTCCTCTGATGAGCATTATTTGCTACTACAGTAATAAGTGCTGTCTCTAGTTCGAACACTACATCTTCATATCTTTCGATATATTTTGAGTCACGATAGTTTGACATATATTATTGTGTTAGATAAAAGTTATTTTATTTTACGAGGTCGACCTCTCTTTCTTTTGATTAAACCACCAGTCTGGCTCACACTCTCAGTTCCACTTTTTCTCTTTTTCAAAAGTTCTATGATTTTATCACCAGCTTTTTTGCCAGCATGTTCACCAATTGTTGTTGCTGCTTTTTTTCCAGCTGTTTTGATCATATCAGTCACAATACCTTCACCATGTTGTTCATATTTTTTAAACTCAAACCGTTTCATATACTATTAGGTTTTATAATTCTACACTTCTCAAGAACAACTCAATATACCAATCTATCCCATTTAAATCGACTGGAGCTCTAGAAGAGTCTGTGACATAAAAGCGTATTGAGCTGATATTATGTGTTGAGACTGGATTCCATGAAAGAAAACGAGGTTTGTAAGTGAAAGGTAAACTTCTGACTAGATTTGTGACTGGAATAACAGCGATTGTATTTGTGCTATTTCCATCAACAATGCTATCTGTCACCAAATCACAATTGATATAAATTTCATCTACACTTCTTGTGATATCAGGTAAATCTGTTCCATATTCATTAGCTTCAATCAATTTTGAATCGAAACCGATAAGTTTTCTGAAATCATTATTTCTGAGATCCACACGATAATTTTCATTGAGTTCAATCAAAATGCGATATGTTGACAAAACGAAAGTTATATTAATACCATACTTGTATTTTTTTTCATCTGTTTCATCTGGATTAAGTCTTTGGTTTTTTTTTTCCATGAATTTATGAATGTAATCATCGATATCGTCATATGAATACATACCATTGACGAATGTTATTGTGAACCAGTTTGCACCTCCATCAACACTGTATTTCATTTGATTATTCCCAAAAATATCTCTGATATTGTACCAACTGTATGTCATATTAATGACATTCACAGCCATTTCATATTTCAAATCATTCGTTAATTTAAGAGGTGTATTGAATCTTTTTTCAAAATCATGACTCTTGCTGACACCAATTTTGTCTCTGTTTTTACTGTTGAATCGTAATAAAATTTCTGTCATATACTTTTACATTAGATATTTCATCATTATTTTATTCAACTCACCGGTTTTCAGGATTCCCAGTCTGTTCAATGTATGCAATATTTTTGTGAATTCATTTTGAACATTTTTGCTGTTGTTACCAGCTGAAATAGATCCACCAAGTAACTGTAGTCTTGAAAGCATGTCACCCAAAAATGCATCCCTTGAACCCATTCCTTTCCCTGTTTTGTATTTGTAAGAAGCTAATACATCTGAAATCGTTTCTCTGTATTTCCTCAAAGTTTGTATTTCTCTTTTATGAGATTCATTTTCTTCTGGAGTGAATGATTTTTTTTTTCTTCTTGCCATATCCCTGGCTTTTTCTGCAGCTTTCTCCCTTTCTTCAATAAGTTTTTGTGGGGTGACTTGAGTTAACTCGCTAGGCTTTAAAAGCTTGTTATTTTTTAATATGATTCTATCATCTCTATCGAAATTGTTATCGATCTCTAATATGTTGGGTATCTTATCCTCTTCTTCAGGTGCTTCAATGGCTCTAGGAAGTTCCGTTCCCATTGTAATAGCTCTTCTATTAGCTTCAATAACATCATCAAGTCCTTGTGTTAAAGCCTGTTGATTTTTTTTCAACTGTTTAATGACTTCATCCTGTTTTTCGTCGACACTTTCTTTCACACTCTTCTGGACATCAATAGAGGGTTTCAGCAATTCTGATGTTGTATCATATGCATCCTGTTTTCTGTATTCATAAGTCTTGATAACATCACGAACTTCTCTAGTTTTGTTTCCAGCTTCAATTCCACTTTTGAGAAGCCTTTTCATTCGTTCTATATCCATATACAATTATGTTAGACTAATCTAAACTATTTACATATGGAAATCCCTAATTATGATATTCAGGGTTTAAAGAATTCATTCAGACAGTTGTATCCGTATATGCCAAAAGATACATTTAGAATGTTATTGGCTGGTAATTCTGGATCTGGAAAGACAACATTGTTCATGCATCTGATTATGGAGCCATTGGTTTATTATGATCAGATACATCTTTATGCAAAAAATTTAGATCAAGACAAATATCAATATCTTCGGAAAGTAATGGATGAAATAAGCAGTCACATTGGATATCCTGCCTTGGTTTGCAGTCAAGAAGAGATATTGCCAGTTGAACAAATAAAAAACACAGATTTGCAGCGATTGGTTGTTTTTGATGATTTCGTGACTGATAAAAAACAAGATCAAATCATAAGCTATTTCATTCAGGGGAGACACAAGAACTGTTCAGTCATATATCTCACACAGTCATTCTATGGCTGTCCAAAATCAATCAGACTCAATTGCAGTCACTTCTGCCTTTATGATTTCCCATCCTCAAGAGAAAGGAACTTGATTGCACAAGAACTTGGAATAGACAAGAAGAAATACATTGAAGCCACCAAGAAACCTTATTCCTTCTGTTATGTTGACAAGCCGATGAAGACAATCAAGAGAAATTTTTATGGTGCTGTTTAATCTAATATTATATGGCAATCAACAATTGGAAGATTAATCTAACAAGATGATATAATGGGAGTTTTTAATGCTCAAATAAATCAAGATAAAACTGGAACTGGTGAAAGAGGCCCCGCAGGTCCAATTGGTCCCAAAGGTGAAAAAGGTGATAGAGGTCCAAGAGGTCCAATTGGTCGAATGGGTCTTTCTGGTCCTTCTGGTAGAAAAGGTGATAAAGGAAATGGATTCAAATTAACACAAGATGGTAATTATGACATTGAAAATAAACGTTTGACAGATGTTGGTAATCCAGTAAATCATTATGATTCTGCTAACTTGGGATATGTTAATGATGCTGTTTTATCAATTGAAGGAACACGTGTTAATCCATTCAAATTTCTTCTTGAAGATGTATCAAAAACAACTATTCTTAGAAATGCGAATAATCTACAATTAGAAGTCTATAATAAAAGCCCTTACTCAATAAATAAAAAAGCCTTGTCTTTTGTTATTCCTTCTGCTGGTCTTACAACTATTCTTCGTTTTGATTTGTCACAATTGGAAGTTTCAAAGTACACTTTAGTTGTTGAATTTTATACTAATGGTAATCCAAACAATGCAACAGTTGATGACGACAATCTGTCGTCTAATTTTATTGAAGGAAAGGATTCGATAAAAAGAGCATTTCCAAAGACTCATCTTGTTGATGGTTATCTCAAGAGAATATTCTTCCTTGAAAAAACGAGAGTTGGTCAGACATCAATGGAATTATTGTTGATCTCACCATATTTAACAAATAATGCAAAACATCATGTCATAGTTTATGGTGTTTATGGATTTTCTAATATCATTTTATCACATATTCACGACCCAGTGTATGAAATTGAAAACGGCAATGTTGCTTTTGGTGGTAAAATTGACATGAAAAACAATAAAATCATTAATGTTGGTGAAGGTACATCAGAAAATGACTGTGTGACAAAAAAACAACTTGATTTTAAATTGGATAGAGCAACATTCATCATTACTAATGCTCTTCCTGGCATACCCATTTTTGACAGCATTTCGATTGCTTTGATTCCTACTCTCGCAGTTTTAGGTGTTGATACACAGAATAGAGTTTCAAGTTGGTCGAATCCCGTCAATAACATTAATTTCACACAAACAAATGATTCAAATAAACCTCTTTTATTGAAAGATTCCGTTTTCAACAGATATTTTCTTCGTTTCGATGGTATTGATGACTATTTAGGTGTTGATTCTTTTGATGTATCCGGAATTGGTGGATCAAGTGGAAATACATGCACTGTGATGCTGGTTGTCAACACGAAAAAAATCAAGAATCAATCCCAATTTCAATGGGGTCGGGGTGAAATTCGCTTTGGTGTTCATCTGCCTTGGATTAATGGAGCATGTTATATTGATTTCGGTTCTACATCAAATGGAAGACTTACTGTTTCTTCTTTGACTGATCTGACTGGTAATATTGAAGTCTGGACAATACGCGTAAATGGCCAGAATATAGAACTGTTCAGAGGCATTACATCTATGACACCAGTTGGAACAGGATCAATTTCAGCAACATTGACTGGTAGTGCACAAGAAATGTTAATTGGTTGTCAAGTTAATACAGATGGTTCTCCATTTAATTTTTCTGAAATGGATCTTTATGCCTTTGCTGTTTGGAGTAAATCATTGACGGATTCGGAATTGAAAAACATGTTTCGATACATTCAAAATTATTTTTTTGATGAAAATGTCGACTTGTCTCCATATGTCAATAAAGACGGGAGTGTTGCAATGACTGATAATCTGAATATGGATGACAATAAAATCATTAATGTTGACGCTCCAACTGGTGACAAAGATGCAGCCAACAAGAAATATGTTGATGATCATGTCCCAAGTATTGATTTATCTTCGTATCTCAAAAAAGATGGAAGTGTTGCAATGACTGGTGATCTGAATATGGATGACAATAAAATAACAAATGTTGGATCTCCAAACTCTGATAAAGATTCTGCCAACAAAAAGTATGTTGATGACCTTGTTTTTTCAGCATCAGGAGCTCAACGCAACCCATTCGCTTTTCTGTTAAAAGACATATCCAAGTCTTCTGCAGTCAGTGGTGTGGAAAACCTTCAAATTGAGAATTTTGACAGATCACCTTATCACATAAACAAGTCGTCATTGTCTTTTTTCATCAAACGAAGAGGCAACTTTACATCCAAAATTCGTTTTAATGTTTCATCATTGAGTAATGGACGGTACACATTTGTTACTGAGTTTTACTCACCATCAGACCCAAGAAGTGCAGCAATCAGTTTAACCCTTCCAACAATTAACATGCGTGACGCTGGACTGTCATTTCAAAAAGCTTTTACTAGAACTCCACACGTTGATGGTTATATTAAAATTCTTTTCCAGATAGAAAAAACCAGTGGTGGTCAAGCGGCAATACAGGCGGAACTTTCCAGCACAGCTCCTGCGTCTAACACCAAAACACATATCATCGTTTATGGGGCCTATGGCTATCATACCAATTTGTCTTACTTTCTCCATGACCCAGCGTATGAAATTGAAAACGGCCATGTTGCGTTTGGTAGTAATATTGACATGAAATTAAACAAAATCATCAACCTGCAGGATAACCCCTCAAACCCACAAGATGCTGTAAACAAAAGTTATGTGGACCAGAGGTTGCAAACCAAACTCGATACGGTTGCACAACAAAATCTAAATATGAACAACAATGCCATTACTGATCTTGCTCCACCCGTCAACGCAGACGATGCGGCGACAAAACGTTATACTGACGAATATTTTCTCCGACGAGACGGTTCGACTGCAATGTATGGCGATTTGTCGATGGGTGGAAATAGAGTGACTAATTTAGCGGACGTGGTGAATGAAACTGATGCAGTGAACTTTAGAGTTTTAAATCAAGCTTCACAAACCATCAGAGCAAACACTTTATTATTGAATGGAACAAATGCGATGGCAGCAGATATGAAACTTGGAGGGCATAAAATCATTGACTTAAAAGAAGGAACAAATAAAACTGATGCCGTAAATTTAGATCAATTAGAAAAAAGTCATATTTCATCTGCTTCTCATCCAAAGAATGCTTTCAAATATTTGATGAATGATATTGATGAAGTCAGTACTGAATATGGCTTGAAAGTCAATGGATATGTCAATTTACCTCGTTCACCACATTTGATTTCAAAAAAGGTTATTGATATAGACTTGAATAAAGAAGCTAATCATATTTACAGAGCTAGAATTGGATTTAATATGTACACAATAAAAGATGGAAAATACACT
>JAEMWC010000565.1:487500-495000 GCA_016490735.1 Pachyseris speciosa | reverse complement strand
TATATGAAAACATATATTGAACTGCAGATAAGATAAATGAAGGATGGTGTGATACAGTTATAAATGCTACGTTCACTCAAATAGTCTCGTGCTAAAATTAACGTTCTCTCAGAGTTTTAAACGCGACAACGTGCGTAATCGCCCTCCGAGACTGCGCGCGGCACTGACTTTTTCAGTTTGCTTTCATTTTATAAACGGGGTTCGATATGTTCATTTGCGATAATTGTGACTAATGCAAAAGAAAACACAACGGTGCGGTGAAAACCAATGTCCGAAAAGCGAGCCGGGTTAACTTGTAATGAGAACACGTCGCTCGGATCAAACATTGGCCGTTGTCAGGAGCCCAGTGATGGGCTCCTGCCGTTGTCCGGTTTCTGTATTAAGCCGCGGTCTGATATCAAAGACAAAATACACCAGTTCTTCGTCGGGAAAAACGAAACTCTCCGTTATAACTAAGCGGGTCTCCGTAAACCCCCACCCCCCTCCCCCACCCCCTCCTCCACACAGCCTCTCTCCTCCACCGTCACTCGGTTACGTAGTGACGTCAATGGAAGACATCATGCAGAGGCCAAATTATTCAATCGCTTCTTTCGTGGGTAATCGATTGAGAAAACGCCAGAAACCAGGCTGCTCTCGGGGTAGTTAAAACTCAACATGACGCTTTTTTCATAGTTATAGATGATAAAGATTTAAACGTGATCATGGCAATATTCCAATATCTTATCCGTGATCAGCTAAAAAACTCGTGATTAGCAACTGAATTCCGGCTACAAGAAATCCCATATCTTATTTAACATGCTACCGTGTACATGTCCGAGCACGTCAATTCAGCAGTAGAAAGCTAAGTGCTATCATTGCAATTAAAAGATAGATCAGCGCACAATTTCTTTATTGATAGTTTGGTCCATTGAAGTGTAAACATCGTCTTTTACCAGAAGAGCTCTTCAAAGCCCGAAACTTTGAAGCTAAAATGTCTGCAGCAGTAGGGGTATGTTGCATGCTTAAATATAGTTCATTGCCATGTTTCCTTTGTTTTTATGTCCTAGCATTCTGTGTAACATTATAAATTCAACTTTGTACTTTGTGTAACTTTGGACTAAAGATGAGAGAAAAGCTGTCGAAACATGTCTTTTAAAATCAAAACCGTTGTCGCAGATCAGCGACATCAACGGTCTTTTCTAAAAATTAGTTCGTTAGTTTAGTTAGTTTCTTCGCTCGTATTTTCTTCTTAAACTGTTTTCCAGTAACCTTTATTTATATCTTCAGGCTGAAAGTTCATTCCAAGATGTGGAGGAGTATCCAACACGAACAGATAACCAAGGTAAACATTATCAAAGCCTCAACAAAACTGTCCAATCACAATAATCAAAGTTTAGGCCCGTTTCAGTTACCCAGATTACCGGAATACGTATTTAGTCTGGTTTGTTTTGCTATCCGTTCTCTTTTGTTCGTTTCTTATCTGTTTTGCTTTTCGTTGGTGCTATACGATTTATTTTATAGAAATTTATAAATATGTTTTGTCTCCTCGCCCTTTTACGCCAACAAACCAAGATAAACCATTTCAGCTGCTGTCATCTTTAAGAAAAACTCTTTCCACTTATCAACCTAGAAGCCTATACACCGAATAGCGCCACAATTTCAAACTAGAGACAATCGCATTTGTTGTCCTTTTCAGGATTTTTCTGTCGTTTTAAAGCAATTGCGAAAATAAAATATAAAAAAATCAAGGCTGGTGTGGGATTGTGATTGTAACCCATGAACCCTGCGATACTGGAGAACTGTCCTACCAACTGAGCTAACGAGCTAACTGGGAGATATGAATGATCGCTAGTGTTGCGAAAAGAAATACCGAAAAAATGCATGCAAAAATCTGTCTGAAATTCCGGTTTTTAACGGATCATGCATGTTGTTATTGTTTGTTTCTCCTAAGTTGAGGGCGCGAGTATTTTACTATATTTTGTAAATAGTTACAAATTGAACAAATATAAAGGTCAACAAAAGCTCACATGGTGGGTTGTTTTAATGAATAAGCACGTATTAACGACAGATACAGCTGAATTTAGGTCAAATTTAGTTCTGACAAGCGTCAAAAAATAACCGCAACATCGCAAATAATTTTTTTCACCGAACACCGTAGGTTTAAAGACACAAATATCGCACACCGCAGGTTTGAGATCACCGCAACACCGCAAGGTGAGATTTTGTTCACCGAAACACCGCACAAAAAAATAAGCAACACCGTAACACCGCAAATCCCAATGTCCCTCTCTTGTGTGAAATGTTTTTCCTCACTCCATTTTAATTGATTAGGTTTTTAATGGAGTGAAGGCTATAATTATTCAGAATGGAAGTAAAAATCTGACTTAATACGAGCCAGTTTTGTTGTTCGACGGGGAAAGAAGCATCGTGGGTGTCCTGTGCTTTCGTTCTAGTGCCATTTTGAGTCGATGTCAAATTCATGCCGGGGCCCGTCACAAGTTGAGATGGTTGTGATCTTGTGATTTGGCAGTTTTCATCTTAAAGGAAGGCCAAGGTATTTTGTTTTCTGTCTTATCATTCGTAGTATTCACTGCTCTAAAATTGAGAGACCTCCTTTTTCCATCATTATAAATATGAAACGGTCTTCCTGAGTGCAAAGTGAAAGGTAATAATTTTTTTACAATTAAATATAAAGGAGAGTCTTTTGACTGCTTATTTATAAGTCTTTTTCATCCGAAGCGTAGTTTACTCATTACATTCACTTGTTACATAAGGAGACTTGGCTAAATGTCACTTATAAAAACCAATGAAACGATCATACTGGGAATAACAAAATCGGCATCTTTTTGTTGTAAACGTTTCGAAGAGTACTTTGGAGAACCTTTTTGTTTTCTATTTTAGACATCGGATGTTGTAACGTCATAGAAAATGCGATGCTTTATGGCTGATCTGTATTTTGCCGTGATTAAATAAATAATCCTCCGTTGGTGTTGAGTTGTTCGTGTATAACTAGTAATGGTTCAATTTTATCCTTGGTTCATTTTTAATTTGTTTTGTACTCAGTATCACACATTACCACACACAAGAACAAAAGAAAATAAAAATTGAACAAAGGATAAAATTGAACTACAAGATATACATACTAGTTTATAAAAATGGATCCTTTACTTCTTAGCCTATAAAAAACGTTCATGTGTGAAGTTTTGCATTGGAATAGTTTCCATGTTTGATCTACAGTCAACTCTCTCGTAAGCGGACACCCTCGGGAATTGAAAAACGTGTTCGTTAGTAGAGCTGTCCGCTTACGAGAATTATTCCCGTAAGCGGACACCAAAGAAAAATAGGGTGGATGTCCGCTTACGGGAGAGTTAATTAGCGGGTGTTAATTGTGTTTTATTGCGTAGACAAAAATAGCAACTGAAGATATAAAGCGAAACTCTTTATTGATGTCAAATGTTAAAACTCGAAAAAATATATATACAGTATTTCTTCTACATTTAACAAACCGTTCAACGGGACTTATTGCTGCCGTCCATATATGTAACTCTGGTGCTTCTTAAAAACATAACTCTTCTAACAAAACGTTCAACGGGACTTATTGCTGCCGTCCATATATGTAACTCTGGTGCTTCTTAAAAACATAACTCTTCTAACAAAACATTCAACGGGACTTATTGTTGCCGTCTATAAATGTAACTTTGGTGCTTCTTAAAAACGTAACTCTTCTTATAAAACGTTCAACGGGACTTATTGTTGCCGTCTATAAATGTAACTTTGGTGCTTCTTAAAAACATAACTCTTCTTATAAAACGTTCAACGGGACTTATTGCTGTCGTCCAAAAGGTATATCGTGACCAGAGAAGGTTTGCTTGGTCCTATGACAGTTAGGAGAAATAGTCCGTTATGGTTGACTGCCTCCTTGCCAATAGAGACTTCAGTCGCATGTCTACTAAGACATCATTGACCTTGGTAATTGCCTGGACTAGCGGCTCGTTTCCTTGCCAGTCAGAAAATGCCGCTAGCTTCCCAACAAGTTCCAGCGCCTGTTCCGCAGATGTAATTTCCGGAAGTTGCAGGGGCTGGTCATATTCCTCATCATCGTCGATTATCTCATACACCTGCTCTTCGTTGATAGACGCAGCGATTATTTCTTGTCGTACGGTATCTCTCCAGTTTGGAAGTGTGGTATCCACTGGTGGCTCAAAGGCCTCAGCTTCGTCATCGAAGGCTGACATGTCTAGTCCTGGGGAAATATGGCTTAGCAATTCAGGAATATCCATCAATTCTTCTCCCTCGAACGGGTCGTCATCTTCTTCAGCATTGAGATTTTCAACAGGATACATCCCAACTTTCTTGAAGCATTTGGAGACGACTGCAGCTGGAACCTCTTCCCAGGCGCTGACCACCCATCGTACAGCCATCAGCAAATTAACGGACTTGACAATCTCACTCGCAGTTTTCTCTCCATCCATTTTGCCAGCAACATATCGCAATAGCTTCCGCCTGTAGTACGTTTTCCAAGTTTTGATGATTCCTGCGTCAAGAGGCTGTGTGCGTGACGTGGTGTTTTTCGGCAGGAACTCAATTCGGATGTTGGAAAACTTGCCTTTTAGGGAGGGAGGATGACAGGGAGCATTGTCGAGAAAGAGTATGATGTTACGATTTTCCCGCTTCATCTTGCTGTTTAACTTGGATATCACATTTTCCATTATCTCAGTTTTCATCCATGCCTTTGCGTTGCTGAAATACTGAGCGCCACACGGGCGCGAAATATCTACAAGGTTTGCAAAACAACGGGGCTTCTTGCTGCTTCCGATAAGAACAACACTATCCTTTCTTCCGTCGGCGCTCACAAAGAAAGCGACAGTGATCCTTTGCTTGGCGTTCTTTCCTCCACGACATCGCTTTCCCTTCTCTGAGAGAGACTTGCTTGGAAGCGCTCTCCAAAATGCCCCAGTTTCGTCTTCGTTCCATATATCGGCAGCTGCATATCCCTTGGTCAATTCGTTTACACGTTCACTCCAACTTTCTACCGTGTCTTTGCTAACATCCCCTTCCTCGCCAGCGATATTGAATTGCGCAATGTTGTGCCGTTGCTTCCACTTAGAAAACCAGCCTTCTGTTCCTTTAAAAGTTGTCACGCCGAGTTGTTTGGCAATCAACCTGGCTTCTTCTTTGAGTAAAGGCCCATCCACTGGGATGTTTGCTGCTCTAGCCTTGACATACCAATCCCACAGTATGCGGTTTATCTCTTCATACTTTTCGAAGTTGTTTCGTTTGATCGTGGAGCTGCCATTGGACATCCATTCATCCATAATTTTCTCTTTATCAGCAATGATCTTTGCTATTTGAGTTTTTCCGCAAGCGAACCTCTTCGCCAGCTGCCTGATGCTTTGCTTTTCATCTTGTGAGGCACGGATCACTTGTACTTTCTCACTTAGGGGTAAACACTTGCGGCTCTGACCATCGTTTGTAGCCTGTCTTGCTTTCTTTTTCGCCTTACTCGAGCTGCTTGCTGTTTCCACTTGAGGACTCCCCTGTATTTGATTCACTTGCTGCTCTGGACGATTGACTGGCTCCTCTTCTTTGAATTCTTCATCTCCGATCAGGTTTTCAGCAGCAATTCTCTTGTCGAAACAGGGCAAACACCAGGCAACAGCAATACCTGCCTTCCAACCTGGATTTTCCTCGTCCGCCCACACCGAACAATCACTTGACTTATTACAAACTGGCCTTTCGCACGTTAAACAAATATATTTTGTAACGTTCGCACAGTTACTGCAGCACGACATATTCACAGCAACCTACACGTGTATAAACTCGCCAATGCACTGAATATGGCAGAAAATCACACTGATTGACACGCGAATTACGGGATTATATTGTAATCTGTCAAAATGACACGAAGCAGTGTACTGTATACAGTTAGTATCCACGACTACAAACTACAGTAATAGAGATACTGTATTTCAATCAACACGATAAAGCAAACGAATTTTTGTGGTAGAATTGATACCGCACTCGTACTGTATTTTTAAATGATGTTAGCTTTCTGTAAGAGTTCTGGAAAATTTTCACACCTCTTACCGACAGTTTAACAGGCTAAAAGTAGTTGCTGTAGTAAGGCCTAATTTAGAAGATTGCAGTCTTGAAACCACAGCCAAGGAACACGCTAACACAGTGTCTGGATTCGATGAGATACTTGGTCACATTCCTTTGAGGATGGCTGAATTTGTCACCAAGTTTTTAAAGCGCGGAACAAACAAAGGGAAAGCCATCATAACGGGTAAACCTGTCAACAGAGGAGCTGGGTACGGCATGGAAATTCCTTGTAAATACGTTTTTTATGGTGATGTTGAAACATCTTTATCGTGGCTCAAGTCCAAGCTTGATTATCTGGGATACAGTGTTTGGTACAATCAGTGATTGAAAACAGAAACAAGAAGTAAAGTAGACCATGACGAACGTGGCCATAACTAGCCCCTTCACAGACGTTTATTTTTTTCGTAAGATATTGGCGAGCGCCAATATCTTACGAAAAAAAAAAAAACGTCCGTGAACAGGCTAGGCCATAATTAACGTGACACTACAAATGTTTCGTCGGACTCTTGTTAATGTCAAACGAACGGACAGCTTGCTTTGCCGCGGACAAATTGAAATTTGTAAAAAGCGATCCCCGCTGTTCTGTTGCTCTGTTAAAGGTCATATTTTTGTTGATTTATTGCAAATTAAAGACAAATTTCATTGCCAAGAGTCAATTATGTACATGGTGTGTCCGCTTACGAGAGAGCGTAAACAAAAGAAAAATCCAATTTTCATTTTCAAAAGTGTCCGCGTCCGCATACGAGAGAGTGTCCGTTTACGGGAATGTGTAAATAGAAAGTTTGACTGGGAGGTAAAAACGGGGATTTAAAAAGCCGTCCGTAAGTAGAGCTGTCCGCTTACGAGAGTGTCCGTTAGCGGAGAGTTGACTGTATATCAAAGGTTTTCAACCAACATTTCCCGTAACGAACAAGCGTTTGATCGTGCATCCAAGTCGGTCAACAGAGCTCGCGCGAGCGGAAGAAAAGCAACCACTGGCACATAGCGCCGATCGTTCAGCGATAATATGCGGAAATGGCGTTTTGTGGTTTCACTATTGTCTAATATTAGGTCAAGCACAGCCTAGTCCCCAGGCGTTGTCGTCTCGGTCAAACCCAAATGTCAGCGGTGCCGTCACCGAGAGAGACTCGCCGAGAACGCCTAGCAAATACTGCCAGATCCACCATAAACAACACTGAAATATGCACGGCATCGTACATTACAATAATGAGGTTGCTACACAAAGGATGGGTGGCAAGCTCCACATCACACTCGGTCTCCCACTATGAATCTACAAAAATTATGCTCACGATAAAATATTTGCGGCGAAGTACATGTAACTTTAATATGAACACGATACTGACGATAGAACTTTGAACGGGAAAGCAACGCAAAATAACGGACAAAAAGGTTATTCCACAAAGTTAGAACTTACCGTCG